>ML787782.1:76772-104533 GCA_009831015.1 Picea engelmannii
TTCTTGATTGAATGGTTGTAGTCTTATTTTCTTACATGTATTTATAATTTGTTGAATCAAAACCCTAGGTGACAAGCACACAAGTAGGTCCTTGTCTCATGTCCCCTAATAGAGAAATTTTCAGCCATTGAATAAGGAAGAAAGAACCTAGCCATAGCTACACTCTCATTTCTTCTTCTCCCTGAGCTAGCCGTACTTTCCAAAAGTCAAGAAGGAGGAGACGTCCCAGGCCTAGGTTATCTACACCTAGGGCCATTTTTCTTCTAGGGTTTAGTGATAAAGCCTTGTTATAGCAACACTCTCCCTCACTACACTCTCTTGTCTTGATTTATCTTTCATGCTAGCCGTTTTTGCCAAGTTAACCTAAGGAAGGAGGAGAGAGCACGAGGCCTTGATTTAGCAACACCGGAGTGAGCCTCTCTCCCCTAAGGATTTGATTCCAGGGCCCTGCCATAGTAGCACTTCAGAACTTTTCCTTCCAGTCCTTAGCCATCCTCCTTCAACCCTTGCGTCCTCTATTAAATTGACTCCATTAGCCCAAAGGCACTGATCTTAGACCTCCAGCGTTGGAGTGAAAGTGATCAAACAAACTCTCGAACTCTTTTCTAAAATTGAAACCCTAACTAATTGCTAACCCTAAGTTGTTGACGTCACACCTGAATATTTCATCTTTAAGCAACAACGTCTTGTTTTAAGAGCAATTGAATGGTGATTTAGGCATTAATTGATGGTGTGTTGATTTGTTACATTGAATGCCACGTCATTTCAGTATCTATTGAGGAAGTGATATTATTTGCATTGCTATATTGATAAACATTGACTTCGTCAATATTTATTGCCATAATTGCTTATTAAAATATCAAATAGTCTTATGAAGTACTAACCCATTGACCCATTGAATTATAGCTTGCATATATTGGTTTGTTGTTGCTTTGTTCCGGGCAGGTGTTCTTCTTTGGGGCTTCACTTCATTATTGTTTGTTTAGCCAGGACTATCTGTTTTTGGTGGTGACCTGTGAAGGGGGAACTTTACCTTTGTCCTTTTAACTTTTGCCTCTTCAAAACTCCAGGTTACTGGGGACATCTCCCCTAGGCCTAACCTCCATTAAGAGAAAGAACCTCCCCATCGTGGTGACATTGGGTGGGATAGGTTCCTATTACGCCAGTTTGACCTCCATCTTATAGCCATTTGACCTAGCTACAAACTGTGCGATAACATAGACATAGCTAGGACGTTGTACCATGTAGATTTCTTCTTGCAAATCCCCATGCAAGAAGGCGGATTTAACATCCATCTAATGGACCTCCCATTTATGTGAGGCAGCAAGGGAAAGAATAGGGCGGATGGAATTTATTTTAGCTACAGGGGAAAAGGTTTCATTATAGTCAATTCCTTCAACTTGGGAAAATCCTTTGGCAACTAACCAAGCCTTGTGTCTTTCAACACTTCCATCTAATGCATACTTAATTTCTTTAGACCTGTTATCCACCAGTTTGCACTAGCTGAATTGAAGATGAGCCGCCAAAGACTGAGCAGACAAATGCTCAGAGTTCAGTGTTCAGAGTTCAGCCAGTCTTTTAAAAGACCACTTTTTTCCGCATTTCCATCATTGTAATAAATGACCTAATTATGAAATATTGTAAAAGGCTATTGGCCACCTAAGACCTAGGTACGAGCATGTACTCTAGAGTGTTTTTTTCACTTGCTAATTATTTTTTGCCTACCTTTGTGGACGATTAATAATTTTCAAGTTTTTTCACTCAACAGACTGACTCCAAAGTTGGAGTATGTGCTGGTGGTTAGGCCTTGGCATGGTATAACCAATGCCTAGTGTTTAAATGTATATGAGTTCATACTAGGTCATATTAATTGAGTCATATGGAAGTTTCGGCTAGGTTTGATAGGTTTTTTTTAATGTTTCAGAGAAATAATAAAATTCCCGCAAAAATGGAATTTTTTAATTGTAAAGCAATAAGTTGTAAAAATATGGCATCAAACAGTGTCAGATGTCATATTTATGGTCAGTTTCCAGCCCAGAGTATCATGTAAACCCCTATTTCTTTTCTTTCGAGGAAAAAAAGTGATTATTTTCACTAAAAAATGAAATTTACTCGAAAAATACGGAAAAAGGGGTAATTTAATTAAATCCCTATTTATTAGGGAAACTGGGGAACATGTCAGAAACATGTTTTTTCCTTGTCCCCAGTGGACTGAAGGCTAAGGTGAGTTTAGCTAAGAGTGAGGCCACTTCACTTGAGTAGAAAGGCGTGGAGGAGATCTCAATGTAGGGACTCGACCCCACTTGATTAGATGGCGCACATCCCAAGGCAGCCACACGCCCTCACTACTCCACTTCCACTCCACTCACTCCCACTTCACTCCACCTCCACCTCCATCACTCCCCCTTCACCCTACTTCACTACCCCTCACCTCCACACATCTCCACTCTTCTACATGCACCGCTCCCCTTTACCTATGCGCATCTCCTCTTAGACTTGTGCATCTCTCATTGGAGTTGTCACCTCTCTTGCTATATAAACAAGGTTGACCCCTCTCCTTTGTTAGTTGGATTTTTTGGGAAGAAGTTATACCTACATTGTATCATTTTGCTATTTGAAGATTGAATAAAGACTTTGGAGTTCTACATGGTGTATTGTGCAAATGTGTGGAGGATCTTCTCCTTTGGTGATGTGTTGAGTATGGTAAATTTGTCTTTCTTGCAATTATCATTTGTTGATTAATAAGATTTTAGTAAACTTGTTTGTATTACTAAATCTTGTTATAGCACATTGCAATCTATGATTTCATGCTATTATCGGTTTAATCTCATGTTTTCTAGATTTTATGTGTATGCATCAACTATTTAACAATTTCTTTGTAAGATTGTCTGAAGTTTGCAGGATCTCTAGTTTGGAGGAGTGGAAGATTCTAGCTTGAGCTTCCAACACCTTCAAATCCATCCAACCGGAAAGATTTCCCTCTTCAATACATCAAAGGAACTCCATTGCCCAAGTTCTTTTGCTTCAAGTTGTCTCTTCCCCTCTCACTCAAATTCTATATAAAAAATTGGTTTCTTTGGTTTCTATTGTTACATGCAAGTATATAGTTGATCATATAAAGATAAATCCATTTTAATTCCTTTGCAAGCAGCTTTAAAAGATTAGATCTAAATTTTATTCAAGGAATTTTATCTTTCTCTAGATCTAGCCTAAGTTTGCCTTAAGTTAGCCTTTGATTTCCTAGTATATTTGGAGGCAAATATTTACACGCTTTCAAAGTTATAAATTTGCAAGTCTAAAGTTGTCTTGTTTGATGATTTTATATCAGCCTAAAAGATCCTAAGGAGGCTAGCTATCTAGCTCTCACTCCTTAGTCACTTTCCCTTGTTTTAGACTAGTCTAACTTAGTCATTTTTCGCAATTTTTTTGAGTTGACCAAAGACACTTCCAAAGTGTTTTTGGCCATCTTTTCGGTTTAATTGTTTGTTTTTTTCTTGCAGAAATAACAGGTACAAGAGGAGGCTCCGCCCATTTCTTGAAGTTTCAACCTCTTCCAAGACCCTCCCGGTGCTCTCAAGAGCTTTGTATTTCATTTTATTTCTTGGAAAAAAGCTTCGTAAAGCCTTTTTCTCTCAATATAAGGATCAAGTGCCTCTAAAAAGAAAGTAATTTAGGATTGTAATAAAGTTAGCAAGCCACAAAGCTCGTCTCTCTTTGTTTCCCCTACCCCTGGGGGGAAACTGGTGTCTTTTTGTTTTTTCTTGTTTTTCGGGGTTGTGTCTCGTTTCTTTTTCTTTCTTTAGCTTTACTTGCATAAAGAAGATAAAATAAACTCATCTCACTAAATCAAAGTTCTAAAATCAATTGCAAGTTTTAGGTTTGCTTTTTGCTAGTTTCAATTTTGCAAGATATTGGAATAAACCCGAATTGTTCAAACCACGTATGCAATTCCACTGCTACACTCAAGTGGCTTTGGGGACCCAGAAACAGTTTGAGCAATGCATGCTAGTATAATTAGGACAATCTCTAAGTTGTGTTATTCATCTAAGACCTCTACCCTGGGTGGAGTGTGTTAAGTCAAGGGGAAACTTTGAGATCTAGGTTCTCTCCCCGTAGGACCTACGGCACACCCGGTCAGTAAGTATATAAGATTGGCGAATAACGAAAAAGGAGGCCAAATTACACTTTGCACACAAAGAGTGGGGACCCCGACTTTAATCCCCACTTCACGGTCTCAAAACCTTTTTAATATTCCAAATCCCCTAACTAAAATACTCAAGATAAAATTAACGCGGCACATTCATCACATCATAATTTKCTTTTATCTGGCACTGGTCTATCTMTTTTTATTTCTTGTCAGCATATCTATTTTCATGTGGTGAATATTTAATACTTATGGTTTGTTTCACAGGTYGTATCCTTTGATTAAACTTATGCTGCTTTCATATTATCTTGTGTTTCAAAATATAAACTCCTAGAATAGTTGTGCTTTTCAGTTTCAATAGAGTAAAAGCCTTAGATTATTTTTCATAGGGACTACCCCCCTTGGCTTCGCTAGGAGTTGGCCTAGACAGAGGAGTTGAGGATCAAGTGACAACACCTTGACTCGAAACTTGCCCCCAAGGACACACCAAGTGGATTGAAAATTTCCTCCACGTTATCCTAGGTGTGTATAAGGCGGCAACAAGACCCATTTACATCTGACAAGTTTTCTTCCTTTTGGAAGAGGTACAAGATCCCAAGTATCGTTTTCCATTAAAAAACGATACTCTTCATTCATTTTTGTATCCCAATCTGGATGACTTGAACCTTCTGCAAATGTCTTTGGATCATGAGTATCTAAAACTTGAGCCAAAAGAGAAGAGGCTCGTTGGAACTGTGAACGTGTCCAACGTGGATCCGAAGGATCACCAGCAAGATCACCAGCTGCTTCTCGTGTTGAACGGACCCATCTAGGAAGCGGTGGTGTTGGTGCAAGTTCAAGTTCAATAAACTCATCTGGAGGAAGGTGAGCAGGCAGAGGTGGATTTTCATCCTCACTGTCATCATCTGAAGAAGAAGAAACCAGAATAGGAATAGAAGAAGGCACAAATGTTGAAGATGGAACAAACATCGAATTAGGCTCATAGGCCAAGAGATTTCCATCAAATTTAACATCTCTTCTAATAATAATTTCATTACAATGTGGTTGAAGAAGTCTGTAACCTTTGACATCTTAAGAATAACCAACAAATATACACTTCTCACTTTTAGGTTGCAATGCTTTCCTTTTCTAATCAAGAATGTGAGCCCATGCTACACTTCCAAATACACGGAAGTGACTTACCTCTGGCTTAAGTTTATTCCATGCTTATTCTAGTGTTACATTTTTAAGAGCCTTTGTGGGAGTGTGATTTACTATGCAATTTGCACAGTTAATGGCTTCCGCCCAAAAATTTAGATTTAATCCCTTAGATTGGGTCATACAATTAGCCATTTCTTTTAAAGTGAGGTTCTTTCTCTCAGCAACACCATTTTGTTGTAGTGTATATGGAAGAGTGTGTTGCATTTGGATTCCCTATGTAGTGCAATAACTTGTAAAATTATTGTTCACATATTTGTCTCCATTATCGGTTCTTAACCTTTGAATTTGATGTCCAGATTGTTTTTCTACAAGGGCCTTGTAGGCCAAAAACTTGTCAAAAACTTCGCTCTTAAGTTTTAGGAAGTAAACCCAAGTGCGTCTAGAAAAGTAATCAATGAAAGTTAAGAAATACTTCCAACCAAAAAAAGGAGAAGGAAGTGGACCACACAAGTCACTGTGAACAAGTTGCAAAGGGGTCGAAGCGTGCCAAGAGGCACGTTTGTCAAATCTGTCCCGATGATGTTTGTCGAGAACACAACTGACACAAACACCATCTCTGCATGAAATTGGAGGAAGACCAGACACCATTTGTTGATTACATAGTTACTGCAATGAGTGATAGTTTAGATGACCAAACCACTCATGCCAAAGTTTGCTCAAGTCATTGCTATGAGCAACAAAAACTGATGGAAAAGATAATAACCCAAAGATTTCAAACTTGTAAAACCTCGTAATATCATCAACAATTCCAGTTGCAAGAACATGTTGAGGATATTTTAGATCCTTGATTACAACTTGGTGAGGTGAAAACTCTACAATTTTACCTTCATTTGAATGAGTGATTTGATATACTGATAGAAGGTTGTAGGAAAGACTTGGAACACATAATACATCATTAAATATACCATTATCTACCTAAATTGTTCCAAACCCTACAACACTAAGAGATCTATCATCACCAACAAATATTTTTTTGGTGTTACATTCATTTAGAGCAGAAAATATGGCTTTATCCTTAGCCATATGATAAGATGCTCCAGAATCAATAAGCCACTCATCAGAAGAAGTAGAAGTTGCATAAAAGGAGAAACCAGAAGCAGAAAGTGCTTGTCCATGAGAAGAACTAGAATCAATATTGATGTTGTGCTTCTTCATCATTGCTTTTAAAGCTGCCATCTTCTTAAAACATTTGGACTCGTCATGACCATCTTTCCCACAAAAGTTGCAATTTCTGTCCGTCTTCTTACTTTTAGATTTTGCTCTTTTGTCACCATTAGGAGCAGAACTTGGCTAAGTGGGTTTGGGGCCCTTGTTTTGCTTCTTGTTGTGGCGAGGATGTTGTTTCTTGGGATTCTTGGGTTTATCTTTCTGTTGGGCCACTAAGGCTTTGTTAGAGGTACCTGCAGTGCTAATCACTCCAAGTTACACAAGCTTATTTTTCTCTCTAATCAAAGCATCACAAAAGGAATCAAGAGAGGTCTTTTTATAAGCAGTCCCTAGAGATTCTCTGGTGGCATAGAAGGTAGATACAAACACTGAATATGCACTACCAAGCTTAGCAAGAATAATATATATGCAACGTTCTTCTTCTAGCTTTATGTTACATTCTTCACATAAAATTCTAAGTGTTTTGAACTTACATAAATAGTCTTCAACTCAAGAAAAATCATTTGGACTTAAATTCATTATCTGATTTTCTATCTGGTGGGCTCAAATAATATTGTGTTCACCAAACACAGATTCAAGCTTTTCCCAAGCTTCATCGGGGTCATCAATTCCTTGAAGGTGAAACCTTAAATTAGGAGAAATGGACATTCCAATCAGTCCACGTGCTTCGTCATTCTTATTTGCCCAATTGATTTTCTTTTCATCATCAATAGGTTCTAGTTCTTTCCCCATTGTAATCTGGTACAATCCTTTACTTTTTAATAAATCCTCCATATGGGATTTCCATTGGAAGTAGTTGGTGTTGGTAAGAAAAATATCATTGGAAGAAGCATATTAAATATGTAGATAATATGGTTTAAACTGAAACTAATGATCTGGATGGAAAGATCTCGAAAAATTAGGCTGTTAAAAAAAAAAACGGCACTGAAAACGGACTTCGGATGTGAAAGGTATGCCCTTTAAAAAAAAAGGCATAAACAGTAACCAAAAAGCCACGTGGCAAGTATAAGTTAGTCCACGTAATGATACTCCTCCTAACTGTGCCTCTAAGCTCACTTTTAAATAAATTACTTATGAAGAGTCTCACTTTTATAGAACAAGTGAGAATCACTTTTACAATGAAGTTAATTTATAAATGAAAGTTGCATGTAAAAAATAACTTGAAAGAAAATATTTAAAGTTATTTAATAGTGATTCACTTTTATAACTTAAGTGAAATGCACTTTACGATCAATGCATGAACTTTTTCAAAACAAATAACCAAAGAGAGACTTGAACTCAAGACCTCTTTGTAATGCTCCTGACCCGGCTAGTCTAGGAAATACTGCTAATCTGAAATGTTAAATATCTGCTCTGATACACTGGGGGTTTCTGGATGCGTTTTAGATGTGTATGTGTATACTTAATTGTTTAAAACATTTATATTGAGCATACAGATAGTAAATGAGACAAAAGACTGTAAATCATGTATTATGATATCTCTGGAGTACAATGCCGAATGCGGTTGAAATAAAATAAATCACTTGGCTAGATCAAATGACAAAAGGATCTTATCCGGAATACAATAAGCAAACTAAAATAATAATACCCGATAATAGAAGACTATTGCGGGATCAATGGAAGAGGTGTAAGATTTGCTGCAAGCTATGACAACTGTTGCAAGTTTGGAAAGTTCGCCCTGGTGACTAGACCTCTCAGATCTGCCTGGAAAGTTCGCCCTGGTGGCTAGACCTCTCAGATCTGCCTAGAAATTGTCCCAAACAGTGCACCCTTCTATCTCTCTCAGTAGGAGTGATTGTCCGGTCCTCTTCTGGTATGTTTGGACCCCGGATGGATCCCCCTGGGGAAATGCACCCCCTCTGCTACTGAAAAATTGCGCCCTAGTGATTCCATCGTCAGAATCGGATAATATGTGTCTACAACTGATCGCCCTGGCCTACTGTGAAATGGGTCAAAAGGATTTCCATGGATTTGATCTAATGATCGCTCGGGAACCCAAATGTGTCCTCCCCAAGTGTCGCAACCTCAACGGCTGGAAAATGCGCCCCAGATGATTTCTCCATCGAAATCTGACGAGAAATTGGGCGAAAGATGTGCCTTGCCCTCCTCTCAACTGGGTCGGAAGGGAATCTTTGGATTCTCCCTAGATGGGACAAGTCGACTCAATACCTCCTCAGAAGTGCGCCCTCACCCTTAATAGGTGTGCCCTTACTGTTGGAAACTGTATAACTGTTGTTGAAGACTGATGGAAGACCTGTGTGATCTCCTTGATGACTAGGGTGTGTCTCTCAACACCGAAATCAGCCACTGGTGTATTCCTCTTGGAATCCATTGAGCTATCTCTCCTGAGATGCGCCTCTCTCCTCAATGACAAGTCAAAATCTGCATAATCTTTAATTAGGTCGCTTTACCTTCTCTTATAGCTGCCCGAAACCCTAATTCGTTGTTGAATCTAATTTTAGCTCCTCTGTTCTATTTTTAGCTCAAGTTGGCTTAAAAGCGCTTTTAGTCACTTTTAGCTCAATTCACTTTCAAATTATAACACCCTCGGTTGAAGTGACCTCTAGTAACACTATTTACCCCTTTCTGGCCCTGGCTATAGTCTAACGGGGTTGTTTAGACCATTAAGCCTCCTTTCTGGAGCTCCTATTTGGAAAGGGACATTACAGTCCTCCCTTCCTGAAATTGCTTGTCCTCCAACAATACCAATCCAGGGTGTTGCAACACATGCTCGCTCTCCCAAGTAGCATCCTCTACTGGAAGCCCTCTCCATCTGATCAAACACTCTCTGATGACCCTGCTCCTCAGTTTCCTCTCTTGAAACTCCATAACCTCCTCCAAAAACAACTCCAACTGTCCCTCCTCATCCAATGGGGGAAGCTCTTCGGATGTGCTGATGAATTGTCCCACCACCTTCTTGAGGCAAGATACGTGGAACATGTTATGAATCTTGTTCCCCTCTGGAAGCTCTAGCTCATAAGCAACCTCACCTACCCGACACATGATCTTGTAGGGTCCATAAAATCTAGGCTTGAGCTTCTTGGCCCCACTCTTCTTCAGAGATGACTGTCTATAAGGTTGGAGTCTCAAGAAAACCAAATCTCCAACCTCAAAGTTGCACTTTATCCTGTGTCTGTCCGCACTTATCTCCTGTCGATTCTGTGTTGTCTGCAAGTTCCCTTTTAGCAACTTGAGAATCTCCCGACTCTCAATGATCCAATCCTTGTCCTTTGGAACTCTGCTCTCCCCAAAAACCAAGTCTACCAAAGTGGGAGCATCATAACCATACAATGCTCGAAAGGGTGTCATGCCAATGGACATGTGGAAAGTGGTGTTGTAGCAATGTTCTCCTAGATGTAGCCACCTGACCCATGTTCTTTGTTGTCCACCCACATAGTTCCTCAAATACCCTTCAACCCACTTGTTGATATCTCGTTTTGCTCATCTGTCTGAAGGTGATAGTTGATGTTGGGTGTCAACTCTGTCCCCACCAATCTAAACAACTCCCTCCAGAATGTCCTAATAAACCGACTGTCCCTGTCACTGATGATGTTCCTCGGCAACCCATGAAGTCTAAAGACCTCTCTGAAGAATAACTTGGGTACCTGAATTGCGTTGTACTCTGTCGGTATGGCATAGAATTGAGCAAACTTGGTCAATCTGTCGACCATTACATAGATACAATCCTTACCCTGGACCTTGGGTAGGCCTGTGATGAAGTCCATCGATATGCTCTCCCATTTCTGCTCGGGAATGGGAAGTGGCTAAAGTAGCCCTACTGGAAGCGTATGCTCTGGCTTGTTCCGATGACAAGTCACACACTCACTGATGTACCTCATAACGTCATGTTTGAGGCCCTTCCATGAGAACCTCTCCCTAACCTGCATGTAGGTTTTAAAAAACCCCTGATGGCCTGCTAGTGGTGAATTATGAACTGTTGCGAGGATCTTCTTCTTGAGCCCTGAATCTAGCACTAAGTAGACTCTGTCCTTGTAGAATATGACATCGTCAATGACCCTGTACCTGTCATCCTGAACCTGTCCATCCAAAATCTCACAAGCGAACTTGTTCTTGGAATATTCCACTAACAAGTGGGATTTCCAATCTACTGAAATCTCCATCAAAGAACATGCCACAAGTCTCCTACATAGCGCATCGGCCATATAGTTCTTCTTCCCCTTGACATACTCTATGTCGAAGTCAAAGGACTGCACCTTTGTCACCTATTTCTGTTGGCGCTCACTGAGGTCCTTCTGCTCAAGGAAACACTTTAAGTTGTTGTGATATGTTTTGACCACGAATTTGCTGCCCACCAAATATTGTCTGAATTTGGTCAAGGCATGCATGATTTCCAACATTTCCTTGTCATAAATGAAGTATAACCTCTCGGGCTGACTGAGCTTCCTGCTCTCGAATACAATGGGGTGTCCTCCTTGCATCAAAACTGCCCCAATACCCTCGTCGGACGCATCACACTCGAATACAAATGGTAAAGTGAAGTCTGGTAATGCTAACATTGGACAGGTGCCCATGACTTCCTTCATGTGATCAAAGGCTTTTTGTGACTCATCGGTCCAGATGAAAGCCCCATGTCTGGTGAGATCTGTAAGTGGTGCTCCAAGTTGAGAAAATCCCCTGACAAACCACCTGTAATAGCTGCATAGCCCAAAGAAACTCCTCAACTTTGTCACGTTCCTGGGCGTTGGCCAATCCAGAATGGCCATGATCTTCTCCTGGTGTACCTGTACCCCCTATGCACTGATGATATGGCCCAAGTAAAGCAGCTCTGTCATGCTGAACTCACACTTGGACTCTTTGGCGTATAGTGATTGTGTCTCCATGATACTGAGTACCTCGTCCAAGTACCTCATATGCTCCTACCATGTCTTGTTGTAGACTAAGATGTCGTCGAAGAAAACCAAGACTGATTTCCTCAATCAATCCCTGAATATGTGGTTCATGCAGGACTGGAATGTGGTCGATGCGTTGGTTAGCCCAAATGGCATAACCAGAAACTCAAAATGACCAAAGTGGCATCTGAATGTCGTCTTCTCTATGTCTTTCTCTCTGATGCTAATCTGATGATATACGGAGCGAAGATCAATCTTTGAGAAGAAAACTGCTCCATGTAGCTCGTCCATCAACTCATCTATGCGAGGGATAGGATATCGGTTCTTGATGGTCTTCTTATTCAAGGCTTGGTAATCGATGCACATCTTCATGGTACCATCCTTCTTCAAAACTAAGACAACTGAAGAAGCGAATGGACTGCTGCTTGGACTGATGTGTCCCATCGCTAGCAATTCCTTAATTGGTTTCTCTATCTCATCCTTGAACCTCCTAGGATGATGATAGGGTGGTGTGATCATAGGTTTGGCCCCCTCCTCCAACTCAATGGTGTGCTCAAAGTTGAAGTTCAAACACCCTGTCCGGTGGCCTCCCTGGTGGAATCAAACCAAAGACCTGCTGATGTCGTCCCAACAAGTTCCCAATCTTTGTTTGATACTGTTGTCAGCCCTCTAAATCCTTCTGCGTAGTGATCAAGCACTCTGCAGCATATGCTACCTCCCCATGCTATCTCTTCGATTTCTCCACTTCCCAGTTCTTCCGAAGTGAGATTCCCCGAAGTGTAACCTCCTCACAACTTTTAACATGAAATGAATGTTGTTCGTTGATCATGATCTTAGATCGACGGCTCGATCTGTCTACGATGTTGCTTTGCCTTGGTTTAAATCCAACGACTCTTCTTCTTTGCTTATCCTATCATTTTACTTGATCCAACAGCTATCAGGAATTCGATTATTCAAGATCTCAGCCCTTTTGCCTTGCTTATCCTATCCTTCCACTTAAAGTGATCCAATGGCTATCGGGAATTCGAGTATTCGAAATCTCAACCATTTTGCCTTGCTTATCCTATCCTTCCACTTAAAGTGATCCAACGGCTATCGGGAATTCGGGTATTCGAGATCTCAGCCCTTTTGCCTTGCTTATCCTATCCTTCCACTTAAAGTGATCCAACGGCTATCGGGCATTCGGGTATTCGAAATCTCATCCCTTTTGCCTTGCTTATCCTATCCTTCCACTTAAAGTGATCCAACAACTATCGAGAATTCGAGTATTCGAAATCTCAGCCCTTTTGCCTTGCTTATCCTATCCTTCCACTCAACTTGATCCATCGGTCGAGAATGGTCCCAGAGTAGATCAGCGATCAGGGATGATTGCGGGGTCCCAACTAGCATGACGTTTAAAACTATCGTTGAGCTCCGCAATGGAAAATTGCTCGTTGGTAGTGGAACTGATGCCAACCATAGATCTATTTGGCAGGTGACGATCGACGGTCTAGACTAATTGCCGGATTGGAATTAGCGCGTTGTTTAATTCTCCCTTCGCGCTCTGCAATCAATCCTTGCCCTTGATCTGCACCTGCATATCCGACGGTCACGACTTAATCCGATCGTTTGGTGGATCAACCATAGTCGTCGATCTTTGAATCTATAAGATCTGACGGTCTAGAATAATTGCAGGATTGGAAATAACACGTTGTTTAATTCTCCTTTCGCTCTCCGCAATCTATCCATGCCGTTGATTTGGTGCTTGCGTATCAACGGTCTTGATTTGATCTGATCGTTGACTAGTCCTCCAACGATCCTTCTCTTGTAATCTGACGGTTTAGACTGATTGCGGGATTGGGAATAACACGCTTTTTAATTCTCCTTTTTCTCTTCGCAATCCATCCCTACCGTTGATTTGGTGCTTGCGTATTCAACGGTCCTGACTTCGGCCTTCAGCGCTTCAGGTGATTTTTCCTTCACATTTCTTCAATCTTCCGGTGTTCATTTCGCCGAAGTAGATCGGATGATTGGATTTTATTTACACGATGAACAGTTCTCGTGTATTTCGGAACTTCGAGACATCGGGTATTTGCTAGTGGTGAAACTCCCAAAGTACAAAACTCCCAGAGTGACGCAACTTGCTGACGTCACTTGTTGACGTGGCATTAACTGAGTGGCTGCTACATGTCACTTAGATTCGTGACTTACGCATACCTGAAATGCCAACTGCACTTTGACACTTGTCATCATCTGATTGCACCACATGTCCTTGCTGACATGGATCTCCTCATGTGGCACATGTTCTTCTCCTGGATCTAACGATTGTCCTAACTCTCGAAATGAATCTCAGATCGACGACTGAGAGTGACTTCGAAACTTCGGCCTTCGAGACTTCGGGTAATTCGATTTCTCCACTTTCCAGTTCTTTCAAAGTGAGATTCCCCGAAGTGTAACCTCCTCACAACTTTTAACCCGAAATGAATGTTGTTCGTTGATCATGATCTTAGATCGACGACTCGA
Source organism: Picea engelmannii (assembly GCA_009831015.1). NCBI lineage: Eukaryota > Viridiplantae > Streptophyta > Pinopsida > Pinales > Pinaceae > Picea > Picea engelmannii. The sequence continues at coordinate 90,636 of ML787782.1, forward strand.
TCTGTCTGCGATGCTACTTTTCCTTGGTTTAAATCCAACGACTCTTCTTCTTTGCTTATCCTATCCTTTTACTTGATCCAACGACTATCGGGAATTCGGGTATTCGAGATCTCGGCCCTTTTGCCTTGCTTATCCTATCCTTCCACTTAAAGTGATCCAATGGCTATCAGGAATTCGAGTATTCGAAATCTCAACCATTTTGCCTTGCTTATCCTATCCTTCCACTTAAAGTGATCCAACGGCTATCGGGAATTCGGATATTCGAGATCTCAGCCCTTTTGCCTTGCTTATCCTATCCTTCCACTTAAAGTGATCCAACGGCTATCGGGCATTCGGGTATTCGAAATCTCATCCCTTTTGCCTTGCTTATCCTATCCTTCCACTTAAAGTGATCCAACAACTATCGAGAATTCGGGTATTCGAAATCTCATCCCTTTTGCCTTGCTTATCCTATCCTTCCACTCAACTTGATCCATCGATCGAGAATGGTCCTGGAGTAGATCAGCGATCAGGGATGACTGCGGGGTCCCAACTAGCACGACGTTTAAAACTATCGTCGAGCTCCGCAATGGAAAATTGCTCGTTGGTAGTGGAACTGATGCCAACCGTAGATCTATTTGGCGGGTGACGATCGACGATCTAGACTAATTGCGGGATTGGAATTAGCGCGTTGTTTAATTCTCCCTTCATGCTCTGCAATCAATCCCTGCCCTTGATCTGCGCTTGCATATCCAACGGTCGCGACTTAATCTAATCGTTTGGTGGATCAACCATAGTCGTCAATCTTTGAATCTATAAGATTTGATGGTCTAGAATAATTGCGGGATTGGAAATAACACATTGTTTAATTCTCCTTTCGCTCTCCGCAATCTATCCCTACCGTTGATCTGACGCTTGCATATCAACGGTCCTGATTTGATCTGATCGTTGACTAGTCCTCCAACGATCCTTCTCTTGTAATCTAACGGTCTAGACTGATTGCGGGATTGGGAATAACACGCTTTTTAATTCTCCTTTTTCTCTCTGCAATCCATCCCTGTTGTTGATCTGGCGCTTGCGTATTCAAAGGTCCTGACTTGATCTGATCATGTTTTTGCAATGTGCTTTTCCTTCTGAGCTTTGATCTCAGCACACTGTTTGACATTCTCATCCTTTGCATACTTTCAATGCGCTTTTCCTTATGAGCTTTGATCTCTGCATATTGTTTGACATTCTCTGCTAACTGTTATACTATTGACATCAATGACAATTTCATGTATGATAAATCAACAATGACAATTCATTAAACAACTTATCATCACATCATAATGACATCGACTGTTGACATCAATGACAATATGTCCAACAGGGAAAACATCCACGGCCCCAGCCAACGTGGCCACTAGGAGCAATTTATTAATACAAAAGAAAAATATTATAGAGAAATTTACAAGAGAACTTCTCACAATCAATCATTGGCAAATCACCCTCCATGCTCTTTAAATAGAGATCATGGACCAATCGGGTGTTAAGCCACGGATCAATGTAGCCATTAAGATCGAGGAGAACATGAACCGTCGGATCACTCTATGTCGGGAACATATCGTGACCGTCGGATTTCCTAACTACGAATGCATATTAATGCATACTAAAGAAACACACTAAGAAACATACTTTTACCTAACGACACATTAGACCAAGTTAATCTTAACTAACTCCTAAGTGTGTAAATATCCTAACAGATTTTACTACTTTAGGGCTAGGTTTCGAGTTTATTTACTGCAAAATTTCATTTTCAGCCATAAAGACCAAGAGGTTTAGGGTGTTTAGGCATACTATTGACCTATACTACATTGTTGAAACACTAATTTAATTTTCTTAAGTGTTATAACAGCCATCTAAGGCAAAACTTCTAGGGTTTTAGGGCTAATTTTTACTGTTTAATTTTCTGATTTTGTTGGCAAGTAAAACCCTAATTTAACCTAGTATTTAGCCCTCTTATTTACTGGATCATTTAATGATCAAAGGGCTATTATTTCTACTGCCGCAATGTTTTATTTACTACTGTAACGATTTATTTTACTGCTGAAAATTGACTGATTTACTATTGTCATAGTTTTACCACTGCTGAAAATTACATATTTCACTGCTGAAATAATCTCTATACTATTAGAGATCATTTATTTTACTATTTTAATGGTTTCTTTATTGTTGTTATAATTCATTTCATTGCTGCAATTTCACACATTCCTTACATATTTTACTATACCCTTAGACTTTTTCTTTATTTCTAGTGTTTGGGGACCCTATTAAACTCATACTTGACTTGGAGAGCCTCTCTTTTAGGCTTGGAGAGCAACATCAGGGCAGGTATGTGAGCTCAGGGCCGAGGGTTCTTCATGCCTCAGGGTAGGTCTTACTTCCTACTACTCTACCTAATTGCACTTTACTTTCTGCATCTCTCTTTTATAGGATACCTTTTGGTACTCCTACATTGTATTGACATCATTGTACTCAGCAGTCCCTTTGACCTACTTTTGTGGCCATGAGCCAGACATCAACAAACTTATCTTATCTACACTTCAAATCTGGAATTTGTCTTGTTCCACCACCTCTCTATTTCTTTGCCTATCCTTATCTTGGTGGTCGTGTGAGTAATCAACCCAAGAGGCCCTAGAGTTGATTGTGTTTTGCCTAGGGATTCTTGGAGGCTATTGGGGAAGCCTCCCATGTGTTGAATATTATTCCTTCACTAAAGAGAGGGAAATTGTTGCCTAGGTGACAATGGCGACATCTTCCGTGTTCCACTAGTATTAGTGCCTTGTGAAGACTTTGCACTTGCTGCTAGATTGTGGTAAAAATCCTCAAATCAATCAGTCTTTTAACCTTTTTAAATCATACAGGATGCATCATAAATAACTCATTCTTTCCATTTGCATCCTTCTTAAATTTTATGCATAATGAGGGTGTGAATTGCATTGTTGTTGATGCCAAGTTTTGTCTTCAACCAAAAAGCAAGTTTGTGAACTCTAGTTGGAAGACATTAAACAACTTCATGTTTGAAATTGCTAAAAGGATTTATTTAAGACATGTTTAACAAATAAGTGATACACTTCTTAGGTTCAATTCCCCTTTCTTCCAACAAGTTTTACCTCATTGGATCTATTACCGCTCAAACATGTATCTTAAGTGGTAAATCCCTAAAACACAAGTGCATCTCTATGGGACCTAAGAGAGCCAACAAACTATCACCACAATAGCTCCCTCTCTCACTTAAGGCTAGCTATCCTCCAATGCAAAGGGGGTATCGCTAGATGATATATGATCAACTTTAGATTTAAGTGGATGGTGGATTGCTAAGACTAGTGCCAATCCAAGGGTTATGGAGTCAAGGAATACAAACAAAGAGGGCATAGAATAATATGGAGAAGACGTAGTTAAGCCATACGTTGATGTGCCATGACTAGTCCAAATGGATTTTAGGTTATATGAGAGTGAGTGAGGGCTCTAACAACAAATGCACCATTATAACCGATGTGTTAAAGAAAATAAACAATGTGTAACTCAAATATTGAAGGAAGAACCATAATGTGAGATTATAATGGAAAGGACCAAGAAAGACAACCTTCAAATGAATGGATAGCCCAAGCAACAAGCCACATCTCCAATAACAATCACATAGGATTAAATGAGCCATTAACATGTGCAAACATCAAATCTTTATTATAGCAAAGAGATTCCCAAATATCCAAGATTACATCAAGGGCTAAGGAGGGTTGAGAACATCACACTTAGTCCCTTCTCATATGCAAAGGCTTGCCTTCAAAAGAGATCATTTCCAACAATAAAAACACTAGCCACTCTAGCATAATACCATTATCATCCAAAAGAAAAGAGAGGGATGATGGAAGCCTCGCATATACTTGCTTGTACCTTCACTTCCTCCTACATGATGTTCAATTAGTCTTAGAAGGGTTTGCCCTATCAATACAACCATGAATAACAATGGAGGGAGCAAATCCTTATATATATTTGAGCTCCATCTCCTTTACAACAAAATATCATTGAGTGGAATCTAGATCCACAAATCTCTCCAAAAGATAACCATAAATATTTCTAGATCCATGCCTTTCTCCAAGAAAAATACTTGAATAATACATCATAGGGATCTCCAAGACAAAATGCCCAACATAGACCAACAATGATGAAGGGGATGCCACATGTTTTTCTCTCAAGAAAAAACACTTTCTTGATTGAAGCATATTTGACCAAGCAAGCAAACACCTCATGCCACTTGTCCTCTTCTCCATTGGCACGCCCTTCAAAGATAGCCTTAAAACATGCAAAGCTTATCCCTATGTGCAATGTGTTCTCCACCATATGCATTCAATAATCTCGCTCTTCTCAAATAACCAAAACACTCAAGCAACAAAGGTGGGTCATTCCTCAAAAAGTTGGTCAGACTATGGCAAGGGTTTTAAAGAGACAAATTGGCAACCACCATAACTCCCTCAATGTTTTTTGGAATTTCTATTATGACAACAATTTTGAAATCCCGCAATCATTCTCCATCTACTAGCACTGATCTAGCAACAATCTGGGCACTCTATCAAAGGATATCTACTCATGAACTAGGATAACCCTCTAATAAAGCTATCAAACTCCTCCAAAAGTGTACCTCATGTGCAATGGTCCATTAGTTGTTATAACAACTCCTCAAACATAGGGCAACCTCAGAATGTGTGCCAATATGATGTGGGACACTCCTCAAATCATGCTCACCAATCCCACATAAAGTGGATCTACATAGATATATGTGTAAAGTGGGCAAAGTTTGTTAAAACAACTCCTTAAAACAAGGATGCCCTCAAAGAATGTGAATGAAAATGCAACCTATGCATTATGACCAACTCAAATTCCTCATCGAGTGTGCCAAGGCATAGATCCATGTGCAAACAGCCAACTCTCCTCAATTCAAGGGCCCAAAAGAGTGGATGACCTAGGAAAATGTGCATGAAGGGATGCACACTCACCAAAAATAAGCATAAAAATAACTAAGACCATGTGCCATCATGCAAAACAACATACCAATACCATCAACACCTCCAAAATCAAGGGCAAAAGAAAGAGGGTGCTCTAGAAGAATGTGCACAAGTGGAGCACTCCTCAAGAAAGCATTAAATCATCTCCAACCAACCATCATGGATCCCAAGGAAAGCACTCTAGAGTGGAGTGCTTCTCAAGCAAATATCCACTATAAAATGATCAACCAATGTGAATGTTGGAGGCTTCTAGGATAAGGCACTTCTCCAAAGCATATCTCAACCCTCCAATTACACCAATGAACATCCCAAGGTAAGTGCTATAGAAAAGAGTGCCAAAGGGTGTAAAAGCTCAAATAATCAATATTCAAAACTTAGGAACCCCTAAGTTAATGGACGTTTCTCTCCATAGTGCTCAAAGACCAATATTAATGCCAACATGCCAAGCAAACCAATGCACCACCTCAATGAACAACCAAATTACATAATGAGCCAAAATACTTAGGGAAAACCCTTAGTTGATGGGTTTCCCTCTCAATGCATGCACTAGGAGTCGATAAATGAGTAAACAGGAATGCAAGACCCTCATCAATGCTACTGTTCCATCAACATCACGCATACAAGCCTCCAACATGTGGAATGATGATGGCACCAAGGAGATAATCCATAAACCAATATGCATCAAAGCACCAACCAAAACCAAAATTCTCCAAATGCAACCTACTTGAACAGGGTCTTCAAATTGTGATAATCCTAATGTTATATGAGTGGTAACAGGATCTTAGTGGAAAACTTCAGAAATCCCTACTCCTACTCTTCCAAGTTGGGATAGTCAAATCCCACATTATTAATCTTCTTTTCTATGATACAAAAGTTCTTCTATGGATCACCACAATTGCATTAATGGAATCAATGCCTTAGAAACATTGGGGTTTTTTCTTACAGTAATCAAATCTTGTTCAGTCAAATTGGTGCTTTCTCCGAGAGCACGAGCTTCTTTAGACACCTTAGTGTTCAAGGCTTCAATGATTTCCACGTATCGCTCTGAGAGGCAATGGGCATTTCTTTTTATATAGGATTTTTGTTTTTAATTTAGTGTGCCCCCTACTTTCTCCATTGTTTTAATCCTACATTTTGTGGTTACGAACTAAAATTTGAAGCAAGACTTTCCACCTCAAGAAATTTTTTATATCACTATCTAAAATCAAACATTGCCTTTCATTAGATATTTAAATTTGAATGTTAATGTCAAAATGAAGGTTTGAAAAAATTCTGAATGAAAGGAGAAACTTCATAAGTGCATGTACAAGCTTTCAATTTATGATGTAGCAACTGATCAAACTAAGAAACAAGAAAAACTGGCCATCGATTTCACCAAGTCGCATGCTTGCAGTTAGAACTGAGAGTAGCATAAAGGCAAAGTCAAGCACAAAGATACCCTTTCTCGCCCACTAACGCATACCAAGACTGACATTTTTCAAAATAAGCAACTTTAAAAAAATGTCCCAGACTGTCGTTGAAGAAATTATAGACGTTACAGAATCCTTGCCCGACAGGGCCATGAGTGAGTAAAAGAAAAGCTCAAAAGTATCTAATGCCAATAAGCATGCACTAAGTGGATACAATAACGCAAACAGCAACATTCGTATCACACCAATCTAAAAAAACAACAACCAGAGAAGTTGGATTGTGCAAATAGTAATGAAATCAAAATAGAAAGGATAAAGTACCTGATTAAATAGAACTACGAGCTTCCCAGCTCCAGGTTCCGAACTTCAAATCCACATCTAAACTCCACTAACCTTTGCATCTAACAATCTATTACCATGATCATCTGGGATCACCGAAACTATGACAACAAACTCTTTTTTCCCAAATTGTTGATCGTGCCAAGCTTCTAAGTTCTTATGTACTTTCATGGGTAGTTTATTCATAAGATATTTGAAAGGTTGATGGTCAGTGTCGGAACACGAGTGGCTTAACTGAGAGTTAATGTTTAAATTTTTGTGAAAGAAGGCCATCGCATTATTAGACTTATAACTTGTACAATTTTTATTTTCTCCCAATTGAGTAAGAAGAGAAGCTTTAACAAAATTCTTTAATGTTTTATATTTAGTTGTAGTGAAAAGTTTTAACAAAAATTTTCATGGTTTTTTATTTTATTGGATTGGTGTTTTTAGAAGAAAAAAAATTTCTTTTAGGTTTCGGATGTTGTAAGGTTCTAGTTTTGAATGATTTTGAGCATCTTCAGCTCATGATCACCATAATGGCAAAGTACACTATGGACATGTCAGGACACCTTGCTTAGATTAGGTGCATTGCAGACCTTGGCAACTTCCACTAGTTAGATGCACCAAGTGTAACATACCCAACCACCAAGGTCGGGCCACGCTACTTCAAAACACAATTAAAAACTAATTTTGAATTCTGATAACATTTAATTAATAAAGAACCATGAAAGACTCACATGCAATAATCAAGATGCATGCTAAAGAAATGAACAATATGTCATGCACAACAATAACCAGCAAGAATGCATATTACAAAAACGAATCTCGGGGATAATAATTAATACACAATAGAAATATATATACAATCAAAGGAAACCATCACAAAGAACACTTATCTTAAACAAAATCAATCACCAACTGGCTGCAAACCAAGGATGTTCCAGCGAACTATAGACGTTGTTGTTCCAAGTCTCAACAGCAGGTCACCTCCAAACCAAGGCTATGAATCCACAAGGAGGAGTTTCAGAGTGACACTCGGCTTCCCAAACGAGTCAGCACTCAAGCTCTCAAAGGTTTCTCAACACACAACAATCCAAAGTACTTTAGCTCTCTTCTCTCCAGCCTGCACCACCCTAAGACAATGAACCCCCTTCACTGCCACACAGTCCCTCAAGTTGTCCATCTCTTTCAAGGGTATAAGACACCCAAACCCCTAAGTACTTTCTAAGGGATGGGGTATCAAATTTTCTATTTTTTTTTTCCTTAGATTCAAACCCCAATTAAAGGCTTCATTTGTTTTATGATCGTCAAGAGCTTTCCAAGGACTGTAACCATGCTCAAATCTGAGCTTTGGATCACCAATTATGGCATCCTAAAGTTTCACGCTTTATTACCAAAACCCTCTCATGCCCACGTGGCATCCACGTGAATTCAACTAGAACATACATGGTTGCTAACATGACCAATGACACGACCCCATGTGCTAGTTTTATCCATCAAGGCCATCGGCCTATCATCCCTCAACCCCTCCGCACTCACACCATTAGACTTGCATTCGACCGGCACTCGACATGTCGATATCAAATTACTGGGTATCGACCCCTTCTGACACCACCACATCACTAACTTACCTTATGTCGATATCGAGCTATCGGGCATCAGCCCATTCTGACGCCTCCCCAACACAAACTCTCGATAAGTGATATGTAAGTGGCCCGGTTAGCACCTTAGACATGTGGCCTAGTCTAGACTCGCCACCTGGCTTGACATGTGACACATGCGAATTGGCACCCTTCGTGCTTAATAACTTGATTAGATTAATTAATCAATATTACGTTAAAATCTCAGGCCTTAAAATTTTATTTATTTAATTTACATTAACGTTAATTAATTCCTTATTAAATAAATATACCACATAAATACATTTTTACATAGCCTAATATACTGGCATGGTAATTACCGAGGATTTACTCTCTCTTTTACCTTGAGAATCCAACATAATGGTTTAGTGTTAATTAAATATCAATTTTATAATATAAATATATTATAATATAATTGATTAATTGTATTATATTATAATATAATTAAATAATTGTATTATAGTATAATTAATTGTATTATATTATAATATAATTAATTACATCATAAAGCATTGAGATCTATTATTCGTATTATACCTGCCGATAGGGATGGTATATAGTGTTGAGTTAGGTTTGATTTTCTATTAGTTTATGATTGACCATAAAATATATACCCGAAGTTTTAAAAAACAATGATTAATTTTAAATTTTAAATCTCATTTATCTGATATCTTATTGGCCAAAAACTTTGAAGTCCTTCACTTCTTCTAATGTTATTGTAATAAATATTTATGCCATCTAGTCATTTCATGCCTACTCCTTGTCTCCCTATCTAGTCATTTCATGCCTACTCCTTGTCTCCCTATCTCCTTAAACAATACTTTCATTATTATATTCGGTAGCTATATGCGACCTAATAGCCTTGTTTAATAATGTAAATTATCAACCTCACATATAACTTCTCCTTTGCACTTTCCTTTTCCAACTCACGGCACACTGAACCCCTCCCCTCTTCTACTGATCCCGTGACTGAGCTCTCAAATCCCCTTACTTCTTCCAGCGTACCAGTTGTAGAGTTCAGTCAGACACCCTCTACACAACGCCTTTCTCTTGCTTCCCCTAGTCCAACCTTTGATCACTCTCAACCTTCATCCGAACCCACCCACCCCACTTCTCTTCTACCCCATTCACAACTTACATCTACAGCTCTTGGGACTGATCTGCCTGGAACACCATCTCCTACCCTGGAACCATCGGACTCATCAACCCCACTCCCGGGCTATAGCCAACAGTTAGAAAACATTGACTCTTTGATGTCTGCTCTGGGTTCTGCGGCCCCTACTTCCTTCCTGCCGGATTCCTCATCTCAGTTACAAGCATTCCGGGGAAAGGAGCTCATTTTGGATTCTGCCATGGAGGGAGCATCTTCATCACAGCTTACAACAAAAGACCAGAGGTCCTTTGCTTGGTCTCGCGGACTGGGGGTAGAGTTATCTCCTCTACAAACCAGGAGTACTAGAAAAAAGAAAGAAGTCCTAGACAACCTGCAGTCGACATCCACTGTTAATACACTCTCAGAAAAGGCCCCCCTTAGAGCGCTGAAGGCAAAAGCGCGTTCAAAATGATAGTTCTATCATTGAATGTGAGAGGTATCGGAGGTTTACCCAAAAAGGCCTCCCTTCGCAAGCTACTATCTGACACAAATCCAAATATAGTGCTCCTCCAAGAGACTCTTGCGCCAGACCATTCATCTAGAGATTTTATTCACTCTCTCCGTCCTTCTTGGTATTCTGCTGCCGCTAGCTCCATCTGCAATTCAAGAGGTTTATTGGCGGCTTGGGACCCAGTCATCTTTGACTTGGTTCCCTACATCACTTGTGGAGGCATTCTCTTGCTGGGTCGATGCCTAGCTTCTGATCAAGATCTTGCACTGCTAAACGTATATGGTCCCTGCCTGGACAGACATAATTTCTGGACGCGCCTTGCAGCTAGCGACATTCTCTCCATCCCCAACCTCATCCTCGGGGGGGATTTAAACATAATTCTCTCAGCCGATGAGCACTGGGGAGGTAATACTTCGCCCATTTCCGCTGGTATTTTTTACAGAAATCTTTTTTCGTCTTTCAATCTCATTGATATTCTACCTAACTGTATTGTCCCTACCTGGCGAAATGGCCGCTCTGGGGATGAGGCCATTGCAAGCAGACTTGACCGTTTCATAATCTCTGGTAATTTCCTTTCTTCAGCTGCCTTCCCAACTTCATGGGTACAGTATCCGTACTTCTCCGACCACGCCCCCATTCTCTTACAATTGAACCGTCCACTACAACCAATCATTTACCCTTTTAAATTCAATCTTCACTGGCTAGATTCTGTTGATTACTCTGATCTGGTTCATTCAACCTGGACTGACCCACGTTTTCTCCTAGAGCAAAACCCACAGCAGCGCCTACACTGGAAACTTAAGGAGTTAAAAACTCGTTCAAAAATTTGGAGCTTACAAAAAAAGAAATCGGAGGTGGCTCAACTCACCTATCTTGAGACTGAGATAAAAAGGCTTTTACACCTTTCAACAGCGGCTACATTTTCCTATGAAAATGCTATTTCCTTAAGAGAGTTTGAACAGCAGAGAATTCACATTCTGAGAGAAGATGAGAAATCCTGGCGCCTCCGTAGCCGAGCGACCTGGCTCAAATGGGGCGATTCCAACTCTAAATTTTTTCATAATCTGGCCAGCTTCAACAGGCAGAAAAAACACATTTGGTCTATACAAAACGAGGCAAAGGAGAAGCTCCGGGGCCAAGAGAACATCAAGGCGGAGGCAGTTATATTTTTCAGAAAATTATTCAAAGAGGCCGACAGTCCTCATCTACAAAAACAAGTTGATACCGCAAGCCTCTACACACGTTTAGTTCCTGACAATCAAGCCTCTGATCTTTACAGACCTGTTACTCTCCAGGAGCTAAAGCTAATACTTTTACTGTTCAAAAAGGAGAGGAGTCCGGGGCCTGACGGCTGGACGTCAGAGTTCTTCTCATACTTCTTCGATCTAGTTGGTCCGGACCTCTTACTGATGGTAGAAGACACTCGTACCAAAGGCATAATCTCCAAAAGCTTAAACTCCACCTTTTTGGTTCTGATTCCCAAAGAAAACAATGCTATCTCTTTTAATGATTACAGACCTATCTCCCTTTGTAATCTTATTTATAAATTGGTTTCTAAAGTCATTTCCAATCGCATAAAACCATTCCTGGTTAAGGGCCTCTCAGCGGAACAGCTTGGTTTCCTAAAAGGAAGAAGAATTCAGGATGCCATTGCTACGGCACATGAGTGCATCCACTCTATCAAACAGAAAAAATTAAAGGCCTTAATTATGAAAATTGATCTCAAAAAGGCCTTTGACTGTATTGACTGGAACTACCTGAGACTTATCCTTCATGCTGCGGGTTTTGGTGAAAATTTTACTGCTTGGATCCTGGCTTGTGTTACAAGTGCCAATTTTGCGGTGCTCATAAACGGGGAGGCGACTAGTTTTTTCAACAGCGAAAGGGGTCTCCGACAGGGATGTCCACTTCCCCCCTATCTTTTCATTCTTGTTATGGAAAGTCTAAGCTTACTCCTCTCAAAATCCATTTCTGAACACGAGATCTCTGGGCTAAAGGTTTCAAAACTCATCAACATTCTACATCTTATGTTTGTTGATGATATTCTCTTATTATCAAGAGCGGAGCTGCCTGTTTGGAGTGTTATTTTGGATATATTGAAAGTCTTCTGCTCAGTCACTGGTTTGTCCATCAACCCCTCTAAGTCCTCGGTCCATTATTGGGGGATTTCTGAGGCTGAGCTCTTGCTGCTCAAAAGCTCCATACCTTACTCCTTCTTCGATTTAAAAGAGGGATTCTGTTACCTAGGTTTTAGGCTGAAGCCGAGAGCCTCCACACCTGCAGATTGGAGCTGGCTCGTGGCGATTTTCAAAAGGAAGATTAATTTTTGGTGCAACAAGTGGCTGTCCCTGGGTGGACGTTTCATCCTAGTCAAATCTGTGCTGGAAGGGCTGGTTGTCTACTGGATGACCCTAGAGCGGATCCCCAATAAAATTATTATTCTCTTCCGAAGACTTTCTTGCAATTTCATCTGGAATGATCGTGTTGATAGCCATCGTTTTCACCTTTGCAATTGGCAATCTATTTACAAACCCCGCAAAGCTGGAGGGTGGGGGTTAAAGAACCTGTCTACTTTCAACACTGCTCTTTTAGCATGTTCTTTTTGGAGAAGTATTTCACATAGCAGCATTTGGCAGAAAGTCGTACTTGATAAGTACCTGGGCGCACTTCCTATTCATCTATGGCTGAGAAGACCATCTCTTGTGATGCAGCGAGCCTCTCCCTTCTGGAAGGGACTCATCTCCGCTTCCCCAGTGGTTCTTCATTGGCTTCGTTGGAAGCCCGACAATGGTATTGAGATCTTACTCGGCAAGGATAAGATCCTTGGATTGGAGAACCTCTCCATCCTTTCACCTCCGCTCAGATCCCATCTCGCTCTTAAAAGCATTGGTTGTCTGGCTCAGGTCAAGGTGTCATCTAGCAGGGGATTACTTCGAGACAGCTGGTTTACTAGCAGCGACCTACAACTTCCCTTTCTGATGGCTAGGGAATGGGACAACTTCACTCTTGCTCTTAGTGCGGCTGGAATCTCACTCTTTGACTGTCCGGATTCTCTCTTGTGGGCTGGGGGTGATGGATCGGGCTTCCTAACTGTCAAAAATGCCTATACAGCTCTCCACCACATTGATGACTGCAGTGATGAGACCCCGTGGCTTTTTTCCATTTGGAGTTGGTCCATTCCACTTAAGATTAAATTCTTTATTTGGCTGTGTATCAAAGAGAGGCCGCTCACCTGGGAAGCGCTCCAAAAAAGAGGCTGGCAGGGGCCTGGCCGTTGCCCACTGTGCAATTCAGCCACTGAGAACATTAATCACCTTCTTATCCATTGCAACTTCACTGTGAATTTATGGACTATCTTATTACAGCCTTGGTCACCTTCTCTTAATTGGAAGAGCGACTCCGTCTCCGGGTGTTTTGCTGCCTGGCAAAATCACATTTCAGCTCCCTTTACTTTGGCTGCTCTTGCTTGCTGGTGGATCTGGATAGAGAGGAACCAGGTTCTGTTTGAAGGGCGGCCACCCTCCTGCCAATCTGTTCTCCACAGGATTCACTCCAATTTATTTTGGCAGTCGTCCTCCCTTAAGTTGATCCACACAAAAGCCATTGATTTCCAACTGTTGGTTGGACACACACTTGTCTGTTTTGATGGTGCAGCTCTCAAAAGCGGCCTCGTTTGTGGAGCTGGGGGCACACTCAAAACACACCAGTCTAGGACAACTTACTGGTTCCTAAACTGTGGATCGGGTTCTAACAACAAAGTCGAGTTACTGGGACTCTGGGTTTCTCTATCCCTTTCAAATTTCTGGTCTTTAGACCACCTCTGTGTATTGGGTGACTCGAAACTGATTATTGATTGGATAAATCAAGCCAGCAAGTTTCACTCAGTTCACTTAGAAGGTTGGA
>ML787782.1:104583-182792 GCA_009831015.1 Picea engelmannii
AAGTTAATATTATTATTTTAATATAAGTTTTCAACGAGGTAATTCATTTCTTACATCCACATTCAAGTTTAGAACCCCCGGTACCCCCATTGGGGATCCCACGTGATAATATATATATTAAAAAGGAAAAAGGGTAGGGGCCCTATGGGCCCCCGGCTATTACGTAAAGCATGCACCTTCTACCATACTCTCTCCTGGTACCCGGTACTCTAGTGGGGAAAATTAAATAATATTATTATTGGATATGTGCACATTCCTCTCCATTTCCCGAAGTGGATCACCTAGTGGAGATTGAATATTATTAAATGTTAATAGAAAGGAAATGAATATAATTTTCCAACCTTTAAAATAATAAAAATATATATATATTCAGAGGAAATTCCTCTAGGGTTCTAGAATTTAGTCTTAGTTTGAATTCATGGATCTAGTTAATTTAAATTATTATTTTGTCAAGAAGGAGAAATTATAAATTTCTCTACTTGAATTTAGATTTCAATTCATTTTATATATATATATATATATATATATATATATATAGTTTAATTTCTCCACTCTGAATGGTATTTATACACTCTGCATCCTCATGGTGTAGGAGATTCTTATAGTCTATCACAAGTTAAGGGATTCTTTTCTAAATTGTAGGGAATGTAATGCTCTTCATAGCTACACCAACACCATATGAAAATTTCAAATCTGTGATATTTTTCAAAACACAAATTAGTATAGATGTTTATAACTACCCAAATAAAATTCATGAGATTTTGTATTTTTATTTCAATTAGGAAATTCTATATTTATTTCTCGTTATTTTTTTAATATCTATTTAAAAATGTTTTTCCCTCTTTTCAATGTTTGACCTATTCTCCTAAGGCCAAATAGAGGTCCGAAATTCTTTCTAACTCTAGTGCTTAGCAATTTAGGTTTCCAACAATAATTACATTTTCCTATTTTCAAGTTATTTTGTGAAGACAATACAATCCTACTACTAACACTTGGATTCCTATTATCTTGCAGGTGAGTTGAGAGTGCTTAGTAAGAAAATCTTGTGCTGGAACAAATTTGGCAACCCAATATATAATAATAATAATAATAATCTATTTTTAAGGTCACAACCAAGCCACACCAAATTGATGTATGAGACCTCCTTGTTTGATATAGTATACTGATATCAATTTAATGAAAATGCAGTCAATAGGTAAAGTTATCAACACGATACTTTTCAACTATAACACTCTCTTGAACATAAAAATTTCTCAAGCTATCATTTAACAAAAGACCACTTAGAACACATTTTTGTAATATTTATTTTTGTGAATGGCGGAATCAATAACTAGTCAGGCACGTACTCGCGTGACATGGGGTCGGGTTATCCAAATGCTACCACTATAACCTCTAGGTGTGCACACAATGCCCCATACGCGACACACAAGGTAAGTCGGGGTTTCGAACCGATGACTTCACATAACAGAGTGCCTTAACAGTACACTCCATCACCAACTGCCCTACACCCCAAGGGCCACATTTTTGTAATATTATTGAACTCGACATTTGCAAAAATTAAACATAAAAATACTTATATGAAAGTTAGAAAGTGTTGGCAACTGCTTAAGGGTGTGTCACTTTCCACCCAACCATAGGCACAGTTGCACCTGTTACCTCTACAGTTGGCCATCCCCTAGTTAAAGTATGATGCCCTGAGGAGAAACTATTTCATGTAGCAAATGAGGAAAGATGAAGGCTACTCTCCTTCATCTACATGAACTTAGCATGCCAAGTCTTGAATCCACCAAGCAAGTGGGCATGCTCATGCCACAAAGAGCCATAGAAGTTGACATACACAACACAAGGACGACCTTTCACTACCCAACAATCTCTCAACACTCTTCCCTCTCAGTGCCTTCATGTTTGCTCAGCCAGTCACTGAAAATTTGCAACTTTGTTTATCAACTTGATTTGAATTTAGTTGTTAATGATTCATGCACCCAAAAAACATATTTATCCACTTCTTTTTGTTTTGCTAAGAACTAGAGGAGTTTCCCACACTCCTCTCCACTCAGATTTGGTTCTCATACCCAACTGTGTGCATCCTCTCTCATCTGCCCTCGATTTTCCTCATTTCTTTCCTTCAGTAGCAAGATTTCATGGTCAAATCCTCATATTCGTGGGTCAGATCAGAAACTTCCAGATGGGTACTATGCCCATTCTCTCACTGATTTCTAAGACGAACCACCCAACGACCAGCTTGACTAGTAAATAAACTCTTCTTGGACAGAGGACAATTCTGGTTTTGAATATTTTAATTCATCAAAGAAATTCCTGGCAAGGGTGATCTCAATCGGTAAGGGTTCCACCTCACCATTCTTTCTCGCGACATCATAACCTATATAGGCAATCCCCTTCGACAATTATTCAACATTGTTTTTTATATTAATAACAAAGATATTTATATCACATTATTTTTCAAAGGTGAACATCATCTTTCAAAATTTACAAATAACATGCCTATCAATAGTTTTTGGCAATAATAACAATTACATTTACAAATTGGGGGAAATAGGGGTATTACACAGGGATCCAGTGCATCTGGTCAAGAATCTCTATGTTGGGACTCTCATGATTTGCAGCTGTGAACAAAATTTATCACATGCCAATGCAACACAGGCATGCGGGCACCAATTCATGGATGGAATACACCCGTAATTACTACAACCAATAAAACAATGGCTCCCTTCCCAACAATTAGTTTTTATTTTTCCAGCCAAGATCAAGAATGAATGAGGAATAATGAATGAGCAAAATTGAATGAACCCCCAAACAACCCACAAGAGGTGTTTATATAATTACATGAAATCAAGAACCACATGGCCTTCCCCCCAGGAAGCTCATGTAACCGCTTTTCTGAATTAAAACCAATATGGGTATATAAAAATAGTAATAAAAGACTTGGCGCCTTTAGCCCCCTCTCTCGTGGAATCATAGCCCCCTATAACTCTTTTCCTTGTCCATCTTGCAACCAATGATATATTTTATTGTTTACAATGATCAAAGTATTACATTTCTTAGGCACTACGACCTCTTTTAATTGTTTAGGCTCTCTAGCCTTTCATCAAATAAACAAAATACATTATTAATATGGGGACTCAAAACCGAGGCATTACATTCCCCTCCCCCTTATTTTGGCACTGTCCTTAGTGCATATACAAAACAAAAATCAAAATTTCAAAATTCTTCAAAAATTCACAGGTATTATGTATGCATGGCATCTTCATGCTCCCAAGTAGCATCTTCAGGACCATAGCAGTTACATTGAACTTTTACCAATTATGTGACTCAATTCCGGAGCATTTTGAATTTTCTATTCAATATGTGCACCAGTTGGACTTGAAAGTCTTCTTCTAGCTCCACCTAAATCAAATTCCAATCAATAACATGGTTATCATCATGTACATATTTTTCCAGGAAAGAGACATGAAATACATTATGCACGTTCATGGAAGCAGGCAATGCAAGCATATATGCAATTGGCCCTATTACGTCCAATATCTCAAATGGACCATAGAATCTGGCTGCTAGCTTTGTACAGTTGCCCAACTTCAATGAGCTCTTCTTGGGCTTCACTTTCAAAAGCACATGCTCTCCCACTTTAAATTCTCTAGCTGTCATGTTCTTATCTGCATAAGTCTTCTGTCTATCTTGTGTTGCCTTCAAATTATGTTTAATTTTACCCATCTAATCTTGCATATCCTTGAGAAATTCTGGCCCAAGTACTGCTTTGTCTATTGAGTTGTCCCAACTTATTGGAGTATTTCATTTTCTACCATACACAGCTTCAAATGAACTCATATTCAACGAATCTTGATACCCATTATTATAGGCAAATTCAACCAAATGCAAGTAATCTTTCCACTTAGATGGTTTATCCATCACATACATTCTCAACATGTCCTCAATCACTTGGTTGACTCTCTCTGTCTGTCCATCTGACTGTGGATGATATGTATTGCTAAAGTTTAGATTTGTGTCAAATCCTTTAAATAATCCTCTCCAGAAATTTGAAGTAAATTTTATGTCTTTGTCTGAGACAATTTCCTTAGGTATCCCATGCAACCTCATGTAAATTTCTGCAATATTAGCTATTGTATGAGTCATCTTTATAGGAACAAAATGAGCAACCTTTGTCAATTAATCAACCACTACCATTATTGAATCACATTTGCTTGTTGTCCTGGGAAACTTAGTGATAAAATCAATGGCTACCACTTCCCATTTTTTCTCTCGAATTGGTAATGGTTGAAGCAAACCCATTGGGTGTCTATGCTCAACTTTCACTCTCTGACATTCCATACATTTGACAATGTAATCACCAACATCTTTCTTCATTCCTGACCAAAAGAATTGGTTTCTTACCGCTGCAATTTTTTTACTGTAACCAGGATGTCCATCATATGGAACATTAAGAATTTCTTTTAATACCAAATTCATAAGTTCTCTGGCACTGAGAACATAAATTATATTATTATGCATAAGCAATACATCTTCCTTAATCTCATACTCTTTAATTTTGTGTTGTACATTTTCCTACTGTAAACTTTCTTTTACATGTAGGTAGTGTTGATCTGTAATAACAACATCTAAATTTGTGTTCTTCAAATCTGACTGTTACATAATAATGGTCTTAGCATGCATGAGATGTACTCTTATGTTGAGTGCATCAACAACTATATTTTATTTCCCTTTTCTATGCTTGATGTCAAATTCATACTCACTTAAAAATTACAGCCATCTTGTCTGCATAGCATTTAAAATTAGTTGTTCAAAAAGATATTTCAGACCACCATGGTTTGTCATTAATTCAAATCTCTTTCCCATGAGATAATGCCTCCACATCTTCAATTCATGAACTACGACAGCAAGCTCCAAATCATGTGTGGCATAATTCCTCTCATGTTCTTTAATATTTCTGGACTCATAACTAATGGCATGCCCATTTTGAGTGAGGACTCCACCAAGTCCTTCCTTGCATGCGTCTGTACATACCACAAAATTCTCATTTGGGTCAACAATCTTTAAAATAGGTGCACTAGTAAGTAATTTCTTTAACAAATTAAAATTCTCTTCACACTCTACTATCCATTTAAACTCAATTCCCTTCTTTTGCAAAGAGGTGATGGAATGAGCAATCTTGGAGAACCCTGCTATAAATATTATGTAGTATCCAGCTAATCCCATAAAATATCTGACTTTTGAAACATTCCTTGGTGTTGGCCATACTCTAATGGCTTCAATCTTTTCTAGGTCTACTGTTATTCCTTGTTCTCAAATAATGTGCCCCAAATAATGGATCAGTTCTTGGTAAAAATAACACTTACTAAGCTTGCATAAAGTTGATGTTCCCTCGACACTTGCAACACCAACCTCAAGTGATGTTCATGCTCTTCCTCAAACTTAGAATAAATAAGTATGCCATCCAAGAACACATGACAAACTTATCGAGATAATTTATGAATATGGCATTCATTAAGCACATAAAGATAGTTGGTGCATTGGTCAGTCCAAATAGCATGACTACAAATTCATAATGTCCATACTTGGTTCTAAAGGTTGTCTTATTATTGTCTTATTGATGTCTTATTCCTTGATTTTGACATGACGGTATCCTGATCTCAAGTCTATCTTTGAAAATATATTTGTTCCTCTTAGCTGATTAAAGAGGTCATCAATTCTAGGTAGAGGGTATTTGTTCTTCACAATGGCTTTATTCAACTGTCTAAAGTCAATACACAGCCTCAATGTTCCATCCTTATTTTTGACAAAGAGTATTGGTGCTCCCCAAGGTGAAACACTTGGGCGTATGCACCCTTTCTTCAACAACTCTTCCAGATGAATTTGTAATTATTTTAATTATGGTGTACTCATTATGTAAGGAGTTTTTGATACTAGGGAAACTCATGATAATAAATTAATATTGAAATCGATTTCCCTCTTTGGTGGCAATGCTGGTATTTCTTGGAATACATCTTCAAACTCTTGCAATACTAAAAAATCTTCAAGTCTTGGCCCTTTTGTCTTTCCCAAATCCTCCACATGAGTTGCATACAATCGACATCATTTCCTGAAATATCTCTTCAATTGTAAGGCTGAAATCTCCCTTATAGAAATGGGTTTTGGAATTCCTTTCATAGTTTTTTGTTTTCCTTCTTCATCAAAACATGTAAATGTCTTGTTATGACAATCTAGGACAACATGATGCATTTCCAACCAATCCATTCCAATTAGGATATCATAATATCCTAATGGGATGATATTCATATCAACATTAGTACTCATTCCATTAAGACTTATTAGACAACCTATGACCATCTCCTTGATCCTTCTTTTGGTTCCAGTGGCTAGCTGAACCAAACTTGACTTTTCAAGCTTACTTTTCTCCAAATGTAATTTGTCCACTATTTTAGGATCAATGTAACAATGGCTTGCTCATTAATCAATTAAAATAGCAATAAGATGATTAATGAGCTTACCTTTCACTTCGATCATATTGGATTGGTACTTTACTTGTCAATCTTCTAAGGCTACATATATTATGCCCATGTCCTCTACTGTGGTAGCCTCTTGGATGTTGTGCATGGTCTTCATTTTGTCTTCTCAGTGAGGACAATCCTTGTACATGTGATATTCCTTGCATCCCCAAAATTTGCTTGGTGGTCTTCCCCTTTTTGCCAATGAGTCTTCTCTCTTGGATTCATCCTTAGCAGATTGATCTAGATGATTTTTATTAAGGTTGTTTGTGTTGAAAGGAGGTTTGAATCCCTTCCTTCTCTGATCAAATTTATTTTTCTTCTTATCCTTCCAAGATTCCTACAAAGATTCTTTGCCCTTGCCTTGCTCATATAGATACCTAGCCTTCTTGATGGTCTCTTTCAAAGTTTTGGGCTCATCATATTGAATCTTCTCTTTATAGAAAGATGTTAGTTCACTCAAAAAACTTTGAATCTTCACTTTCGCGTCCTTTATAAACCCCACATACTTCAATAATCCCAAGAACTTCTTTTCATATTCTTCCATGGTCATGATTCCCAACTGGAGTTCAAAGAACTCTTGCATCTTCTTGTCATAGAAATGCTCTGAAAGATACTCTTTATGAAAATATCTCTTGAATTTCTTCCAAGTGATCCCTCTCTAATTAATGTGCTCAACTTGATTTAGTTGATTCCACCACATAGCAATTTTTCCATGCAAATGGTATGTGGAAATTATAGATTTTAGGTTAGATGAGTAGTTGTGCAACTGAAAGTACTTCCTGATTCCAAGAAACCAAGATTTGACATCATCTTCTATTTCTCTTTCACCATCAAAGGATGGTGGCTTAAGTTTTCTCAACTCTCCTTGCAAACTATTTAATTCATGTATTCTTCTTTGGTGCATAACATGAGACACTTTTGGACTGCTTATGGAGTATTCAGATGCATGAAATTTCCTTGATGAGTAAGGAGGTGAGTAATGTCTATGAGTTATGTTGTAACTTCTTGAATGACCAACTCTTATATAGTTATCTCTTCTTTCATTATGTGTGCCTTCTTCCTCCTGCCTTGAGTCTGATCCATTCTTTGCTTGCCTATGCAACCGATTTAGGCTTTGCATCATCTGAGCATTTATTTGATTTTTTTCTCTCATCATCCTCTCATTATCTTCTTTTTAGTTATGCACTTCTACTCTCAGGACTCTCACAATCTTTATTAATGTTTCTGTCTCCCCTCTACTCTTGTGCCCATTTGATTATGTCTTTGAATTACCAACACTAATATTTTCACCTTTGCTTCGTTATCATGACTAAAGGCTCCATCTCCTTCTTCCATGTCCCAAATATGTATTCTTACATGATAGATTTATATCCCCTAATTCTACAAAATGTGCAAGCAACCATTTTTGCTAGAATTATGCATATTATAAAAAAATTGTCAATTAATGCTACATGTCCTTTTTCTCTTTAATTCATGAAGAATTATATCATAGTTCTTGAAATTATAATAATTCAAGGATATTCTACTCTGAATCCAATTTCTAACGACTATACTCATGCCTCATTCTATCTATGAGCTAAAAGTTATGCTTCTTGAAAAAACCATTTTCACCCCCTTTTGTACACTTTCTCCACTAGTGTAATTTTATTGAAAGGTCAACCTATGTCAACTACAGAAGAAAATATGTCAGGAAATAGAGAAATTTTTGTATGACATAGATAAAAATAATGACAAGGAATTCATAACAACTCTCATATTTTCAATCTTATCCTCCAGTCAAAAACTGCAACAATCCGAAAATGACAACTTTGCTCTTTTTCACCCATTTTTCCAAACTTAGAATTTTTAGCAAAATTGGCTATTTCTCAATATGTGCACTTCTGGAAAATTTTTATTAAAAGAAAATTTGTTTGTATTGATGAGTATATAAAATGTCAAGTAAATAAATTTTTCTAGTTTTGCTATCCAAGGCCACTTTTTCTCCTCTTAAAATCTCAAAATCCCCAAAAAGTGGCATGGAATAGTGGATTTTGGCCTATTTCAGCACCCCCATTCCAATCTGCTTAGAATTTATTTAGTTCCCTCATGGGTTATTTCCATGTCTGGTTTTTGGACTCTTTCCAAGAATTTCAGCTTAATATGGACCTTTGCCAACAATCTGGACCCAGATCTTTAAAAACCACTATTTTGCAATTTCTGACAAATTCAAACAAAATTGGACAATGGCCTTCTTTGGGAATTTTTCAAATCTCCTCTCTACGGAAAAAACCCATAAGTTTCATCTCAACCTGACTTAATATGCTCTAATTATGGCCAAAATAAGAAAATGGCTCCAAACTTAGTTTTTTTTTTTTAACTGATGGACAATCTTGCCTATGTGGCAATCTACAGCGACAATCTCAAATCAAAAGAGATATGGACTGTTGATTCGCTCTCTATCAATGATTGGTGATTTATTATGTAAACCAACTTTCCCATTGATCTCCTTGACACCTAATCATTGGTCATCGGTCATCGACCATTTTTCTTCACAAACCCAATAGTTGCCTACGAATTTCGTCGACACCTTATCATCGATCATCTCCCTTGGGAAACCAATATTGCTCACAAATATTGTCAAACCCTAGTCATCTTTTCGCTGAGGTGGAAACTATGTTGACATGGCATGACACGTAGATGCGCACATGGAATGACATGTCATCCTGAGATGTCAACTAGGTTGATGTGGCATGACACATGGATGTTGACGTAGCATGACATGTCATCGCCCTCTTTTCCCCATCGACCATCGACAGTTCCTCTTGGAAGAATATAAACTTCACACTAAATCTGTCGATGTCTGATCATCGACCATCAATGGTTAGATATTTCCTTTGGTCGAATGAATACTTTGCCAAATTTTGTTAATCCCCAATCATCGACCATTGACGATCGAAGATGTCTTTTGGTCGAACTTCAACACTTCTCCAAACTCACTGATCCCTAACCATCGACCATCCACGATCAGAGATGTCTTTTGGAGAACTTCAACACTTCACCAAAACTCATCAATCTTTGACCATCGACGATCTCTATTGGTGAACTTCAACACTTAGACAATTTCAACCAAAACCCAGGTGAATTTGGGTCGTTGATCTCCCAACTAAGATGATCTCGACCATTGATTTTCTCTAAATTCCAAAATGGCTGAAAATGAATACGACCGTCAATATTCCTCATTTTCCCAATTGTTGAAATGAATCTCGGTCGTCCATCTGGTAACTTTGCCAAACTTTGAAAACATTAGAATTTTTAAAAATTTCAAGGAGGAATCTGGGATGTTGATCTGGAGATTGAACATGATCTTGGCCTTCGATTCTCGAAACTCTTCCCAACACTAAAATGACCATTAAAACTTCGAATTTGTTCGACTTTCCGGGTCGAATTTGGCTCCGCTACTCTGCATATCAAATTCATTAAACTTCTTAGACAATCTTGAATCATTTAACTCAAATGCGCTTACGAATTTGAGGATTTTCTCTTTAATTTCTCCATTTCCCCCCAAATTCATACAAACCAAATTGTGATAGTGAAACTATCCAATTCACACTAATTTCATCCCATACCAGTTTGGTGTTTCAACCAAAGGATTTGATACCACTTTGTAACGTACCCAACCACCAAGACTGGGCCATGCTACTTCAAAATGCACTTCAAAACTGATTTTGAATTATGATAATGTTTAATTAATAAAAAATAATGAAAGAATCACATGAAATAACCAAGATTCATGCTACAGTATGCCATGCACAATAATAACCAACAAACATGCATATTACAAAACTGAATCTCCGAGATAACAATTAATACACAATAGAAATACATATGCAATCAAAGGAAACCACGACAGAGACCACTTATCTTAAACAAAATCAATCACCAATTGGTTGCAGACCAAGGACGTTCTACCCAACCATAGAAGTTGTTGTTCCAAGTCTCAACAGTAAGTCACCCCCGAGCCAAGGCTATGAATCCACAAGGACGGGTTCTAGAGCGACACTTAGCTTCCCAAACCAATCAACACTCAAGTTCCTCACAAGTTTCTCAACACACAACAATCCAAAGTACTCCAGCTCTCTTCTCTCCAGCCTACACCACCCAAAGACAATGAACCCCCTTTACTACCACGTAGTCCCTCAGGTTATCCACCTCTTGCCAAGTCTCCAATGCATCTAGTCAAGAATATCCATGTTGGGACTCTCAGGATTCATAGCTGTGAGCAATGTTTATCACGTGTCAATGCATCTGAGGCATGCAGACACCAATTCATGTCTGAAATACACCAGTAATTACTACAACAACAAAAAAACAATGGCTTCCTTCCCAACAATTCATTTTTCTTTTCCCGACCAATATCAAGATCGAATGAGGAATAATGAATGAGCAAAAGTGAATGAAGAGTGAATCCCCAAAACATCCCACAAGAGGCATTTATATAATTACATGAAATCAAGAACCACATGGCCTTCCCCCCAAGAAGCTCATGTAATCGTTTTTCTCAATTAAAACCAAGATGGGTTTATAAAAATAATAATAATAAACATAGCCCCTTTATCCCCCTCTCTCATGGAATCACAACCCCCTATAACTCTTGTCCTTGCTCGTCTTGTAGCCAACGATGTGTTTTATTATTTGCAATGATCAAAGTATTACATTTCATAGGCACTTCGACCTCTTTTAATTGTTTAGGCACTCTGGCCTTTCATCAAATAGACTAAATACATTATTAATATGGGGACTCAAAACTGAGGTATTATACCAAGAGAATATTGGAAGAGAACTTGGAGAGGGAAGGTAAAATGGAGGTTATGATAGATGACCTTGTTTGATCTGCAAGCATAATGCATTATGAACAAGATTGGAATATAGAGATTATTAGCTTGGGTGCTTGGACTATATGCAGACCAAAGGAGTTAGGTGGCCCACACTTGGGGTTGCAATGGAAAACAAAGGTTCCTTTGGACACAAGCATCTATGGAGTGCACTCATTGGGCACACATCCACCGAGAACACATATATCAATCACACTTGGACGCACTTGGGCACAGTTGGATGGACTTGGGCGAACTTGGGTAGACTTGGGCACATTTTCAGGCACACTTATTGGATGTGGATGTTGTCAGATGACACTTGGATCCAGCTTATAGTGAAGGGGCTTGCAAGTGCAAGGCAAGTCTCATATAAAAAAGGATGCCTCAAAAGTGCTAAGGAAATAAGTGATTTGTCATTCACAAGGAGTGAAAAGGAGCTATGTGATTTGTGCTAAGTTTAGGGTTAGCATAATAGGGAAAATTACACTAGCTCAATGAGAAGAAGAAGAAGACAAGACCTATAAGGGTTAGGCCTACAGTTGCTTCAAGGGTTGGATTGTGCAAGTTTATTGGGCAATAGGAAAAATTAAGTATTTCCCTAGATTCATTGTACATTTGTAATAAAGTTGCAGGCAAAAGGTTACAACTCCCTTGTTGTATATTTCTGACATTCTTCATATAATAAAGTTGAGGCACCTACATTGGGTGCCACCTACACATGTGTGTTTTGGACTCTTTATGATTGTTGGATTTCATTGTTCCTTACTTTGCTTTGTGTTGGCTAAAGTGATAAAGTATTGTTGGAATGTTTTAAAGGTCGCAGTTGGACGTGTGCACACTATTGAATGAGCTTGGTCAAATAGGAATTAGTTGCATTTGACATATTGTAGTTTAAGGCGAAGTTATGGGTAGACCTTAAGTGAAGAAGCGTAGTCTAGTTGTAGCAGGCATAGGTTGGCCAAGCCTCTGGGGCTAAGGAAAGACAGTGCCACATGACCTCAAGTGCCAAAACAGACTTGGGAGAAACTCAAGTTTTCAAAGAAAACATTGGGTGAACTATAGGTCCATGACATATGTGCCTTGGATTTTCCCTTGTGGTATTTACATATTGTATTTTCCGTAGTCCCATGGACCAACTTTAATTTTCAATGGACATTAAAATTTAAATTAAATTAAGGTGTCCAACAAGGTTTGAGAGGGAATTTGTGGTCTCTTCTACTAAGTTCATCTATATAAGCTATTAAGTTTAAGTAATGTTAGAGGTAATATCTTACATAAACTATAAATGACCTAATTTGATAAAGGAATAAGTGGAGACTTGAGGTCTATCATATCTTTAATTTTAACCATGTCAAGTTTGAGCCCTTCATCACATACAACATATACTAATTATTATATATACATTTCCTAATATTTAGAGATATTCAACTGTCAAAAATTAGAAAGTTTTTTTTTACTAAGTGATACAACAAATTCCACTAGTTTATGAAATGTTTGTGGAAGTTTGTCGACCACTTTTTTGAGGGATCAAATGTTGTCAAGGGTTATAGAATACTTCGCTTTCACCTACATGCCTCTCCTCTCGTGGCTAGAGATATTAGAATTTGTTTACATCTTTCTAACATTTTGTTTTTGAAACTATGGTTATTATTGCGTACATAATTTTTGAGTCAATGTGTTTGGAGTAAACCCATCACTTCATCGAGACTATCAATAGAATTTAAGAAAACTATGTTGCAAATGAAGGAGAGATGTATATATAACAAGTGTAGAAGGTTTAGGGGCTCTTTCCCTCCTGATTTATTTGAACCCCTAAATCTTATATACTTGTTATATGTAGTTTCTCCATTTACATGAGTGTTCTCTTCCATTCTATTGATAGCCATGTTGATGAGTGATGAGTTCATTCAAAACACATTAGCTCAAGAAAAATTACATAATGCAAATAAAAAATTCAACAACAATATGTACAATTGCATAAACAACCACCATTAAAAAATATTTCTAACTTCAATATCAAGTGTGATAATTGATTATTTAATACGTTATAGAAAAATCAATCATTAAAATGGGTTTATATATAAACTCTTAGAAGGGTTTGGCTACAATTTTAGAAGACCACATAGCAAGGGTTTGACTACAATTTTAGAAGACCACATAGCAAGGGTTCGACTACAATTTTAGAAGACCACATAGCAATATTGAGTCTAAAAAACATCACTTTGCAATAAAAAGATTCCCCTTCTATTACAAAATAGTTTTACGCTTTACGCTAGTCAAAATGAACTTGTTGAGAATTCAAAATTTCACATATACCCTCAATTTGATAAGGATCTTTTTCAGTTATACCATAATTGGACCAGTCCATTCAAATTGATCATAATTCATGTGCTTCATACATTATCAATCTTTTCTTTTGTGGTAGCCTTATACCAAAGCTTATAACGTCTCTTTGTCATAAGTTTTATTCACATGTTGCACCACACACCTTTGTATGCTTTGAATTGTTAAGATAAACTTCTTCTATGTGTGCTTTACGATTTTCATAAATATCACTATACATCTTATTTTTCTACAATAGTACTTTTCTAACTTCACATGGTTCTAGTCATGTCTTCATCGTGGTCGAATATTCAAGTGGACAATGATGAAGCATAGACAATGTTTAGTCTATTTATTATCGATAAGAACAATCTTTTTTAGGCATCATTACATGAAGGAAGTTATTTTTGTTAAATAGTTATGTCATTTTTATTAAAATGATAATTATCTTATTAATATTTATTAAAATTAATTTGGTTTGTTGGAAATGTATTAAGTCCTTTTAGTGACCAAGAGAAACCAACTCTAAGAGGTCAGACATGTTCCTTCACACACATAGGCTCTACACCAATTGGCATTTGAACCTAGTTTGTTCACATGTCAATGACCCATTCCAACCACAAAGACTTATATTTATATCTAATATATGATTTTTTCACAACTTTACATTATAGTATTATCTTGAGTAATACAAAGACAAATGTAGTTTTTAGGAATTGAGTCTCTCCTTTGCATCACCCTTCCCTTATGTCCTCATATATACTCATTATTAGATTGCCATTTTGACTCTTTTCTTGGCTTCTTTTTAGAACCACCTTTCTAACTAGGTTCATCACCATTTCATTTGCTTTCATACTTATCTCTATTCTAGGTATGAGTCTCTATCTACTACATGTTTTCCCAATTCTTTCTACAAAGACAAATTTCTAGATGTATTTTAGGTAAGAATTTCATGAATGAACCATCAAACATAAAATATTCCATTAAAAACTAATGAATGATACTACAGACTATCATTAACAAGCATAAGAGTTTCAAGTTAAGGTGACACCATTTTATTTATTTTTGCAAGTAAGCATTTTGTATTACCTTCTAAGAGTAGAAAACAGTACAAACATAGTGTCCTTGAGCTTGGGCCACAAATAGAGGAAACCAACCCAAGCCCAAAACCATTCAAAACTAAAAATTACCTTCATGGGGCCAATTGTGAAAATGTCCTACATAGTTCCAAACACAAAATTGAACATAACCAATGAAATAGGTATTGGACCAAAAATTATGGGAAAAGACTATCATGTAAGCATAGGTCAGTTACTTAGTTGAGGGAGAAGATGGATAATCAAGCAAACTATCCAGTTGTCATTGTTGAAGTGGAGATGGCCATTCCAGAGCAAGGGCGGGTTGTTGGCACCCAAAGTTTTGGGTAAATGTCGTGTGCGCACACAAACAAAGTTGTGCGCACTCATTCTGATTTTTCCCATGCTCAAGTAGTTGTGCAAGGGAAAGCAGGAGGCACACACACCGGACTAAGATTTGTTAATGTGCACTAAATCAAGTTCTGTCAATGCGCGCCAGAAATCAAGAAGACAATGCATGCACACTGGAATCAAGAAAACGATCTTCGGGAAATCTCCCCAAATGCTTACTACCAACAACACAAAGGAGCGTGGAGCAGAAAGAAAATGAGTTGGAAAGATAGTCATGATTGCCCCAATTCCAAAAAGGATACATGGAGTGCAGGTAGGTCACATAGGCGTGTAGGAATGGCAACAAGAGAAACGAGTGGGGAGGAACTGAAATAGATAGAGCATTAGAGTAGAGAAGGATATAAAAGGAAGCAAGGACAACATGAACATAGTTAATCATTTATTTAGTGAACTGGTTCATGGGTTGTTATTGTATGGGTGCTATTGAGATCGCTCTAGGCATATATTTTGTAGTCTCTTTGATTGTAAGTCTGAGTCTGTCCTCATTGTATACTTTGAAGAGATGCACATGGTGCGATGTAATGTAATAGTAGGCAACTTTTAAGAAAGGAAAGTTTTGTTGTTGTCAATGGATGATTTGCTTAATGCATGCCTTTGCATGATTGAATGAGGATGATAATAAAGCTGCAATGATTCTAGACCTATGGCGTGTCAATTATGTGTCTGAATGAATGTGTTGTTCTGTTATGTTTTGTCATTTGTTAAGTAAGTTGCAATGAATGACATGAATACAATCCCCGAAGGATCTCTGTGTGTATAGTCCTTCATCCTCAACACAAGACCAGATGGTCTATGATGTCTCAGGTGAGACCTTTCTTAGTCTTGGTTGAGGATTGATATGCTGATGCCTTGGGGTTTTTGTTGGTCAACTCTAGACAAAATCTGAATCTTAACCCCCAGTGTTTAGAAGGACGCGCACAAGCGTGAAATGACCTAACAAATGGTTTCATTGTTGGGACATGAAAGTCTTGTTTTGAATGATGAAGGAAAAGAGTGAGGTGGTATCCATATTGGGAAAAAACTTGAGATTGAATGATTGCAAAGGAAGATGAGTTTGCTCGAAGAGAAACTCAAGGCCTGAATGTCAATGTGGAGCGATGGAAAGATAGGTATCTCTACACTGATATGCATGAAATTTTCTTTGCTAAATTTCCATGTTTGTTGTATGAATGGCTAAAAAGCCAGACTTCCACTAACACTACTTTGAGGCCACTAGAGTTGATAGTTTGGGATCAAGCCACAATTGATAGGTTGAATTCATTGAACAACAGGTGGACTCGAGCCGCTGATTTTTGGTTTTCTCAAGTGAGGGAAGGGTATATAATTGAATTTGTCGTGGAGTACACTGACTCTTTCAACGAAGTTGAAAGGAAGTTAATGAAAGGTCATAGAAGAGGGCTACTGGAAGAAATCCCACTCTGGATAAAGATGTTGTTCATGGAGAAAGGGATGATGTGCATGGAGCCCGACCTGATGGCTAAGTAGACTCCCCTAACGTTGGGGGGATAAAAAAATGGGGGAAAATGAGAAAGGAGATGGATTTGTTGAGGAGGATCTAGAAGTTGTTGATATAAGGTCAGGAATGGGATGGACCCATAGGAGTAGATGAGAGAAAGAGTTGAAAGATAGGAAATAATATTTGAGTTAAGAAGGAGAGCGAACCAAGGAAGTGGAAGGAAGATAGCAAGGGGAGAGCGATGAGGGGTCAGACCCAGGATGAAGAGAAAGGATACCGCACTAGGAGGAAGTGTGGGAGAGTGTGTTGTGCCAGAGAGGAGCACAAATGAAGATAGGGTTGTGAAGAGGAACGACATTGAGAGTAGGGTGTCCAATGGGGATACTAGTAATAGTAGTTGTAGGGGACCAAAGGATGAAGTACAAACCCCTTGGATATTGTAGAGTGTTGCAACCTCAGAGGAAGATGAGGTTCAAAGTAGAGGCACATGAGAAGGAGAGGAAGATGAAGGATCACATAGTGGTGGGGGAGAAGAGTTAGCAATAGTAGATGGTCTTGCGTGACTACAAGTAGGAAACTCTCTAGGTCACCTCACAAGAGATGTTAGAAGAAGATGGAGTTACCCCCCCCTTTAAACCACCCCTCTTGCACATTTGTAATAAGGAAGAAAGAATAACAGATAGCAATATGATTGGAGTAGGAGAAAGATTAGAAGGAGATAAAAGAGAAGCGATGATTGAAGACGAAGGCAAAGTCGATGCTACTTCACCAAGAAGAGTATCGATATTGAGAATACTAACACCCAACAACCAAATCAGAAGAAATAGTTTGAGATTGAGGATGGTGAATCATGATAGTACCCTAAGGTTACTCGTGTTCATGTAAGGGGTAGAGGTGATGTAGAGCAACATTAGTTCATGTGAGAAGTGATATGGTCTTTGAAGAGGATTGCAGACAAGGCATCACATATTGCACAACTAGAGGCCACATTTAAGGATAGAGCCTTGATGTGGTATTTGTAGTACAAGGCCACTGCACCAGTAGGATAGAAAAGGTCCCTGACAGATATCAAGAGAGATATACTTAAGGAATTTCAAAATCCCAAGTCAGAGTCTTAGTGTATTACAAATATCAAGGAGATTAAGAAGAAACAAGGAGAGATTGTGTGGGATTATGACCAACGGTTCAATATTTTGTTGGATATGTTGACATTCCAAATCCAAGACGTACAACATAGAGAATGGTTTATTACAGGGTTAATTCCCCATATCTGAGTCCCATTCACCGAATAGAAGGTGACGCTTCAATCATAAGCAATGGAAATTGCAATGCACCTGGAGGATACACTGGGAGGAGGAGAGACATTGGCAGAACTGGTGCAGGTGCAGTCACAACTAGTCAATATGATGATGCAGTTACAAGATATGGAAAAGGAAAAAGTTATGCATGAGCACATATGGTGTACCATGTGTCGGTCTGAGGGGCATTATAGAGCAGAGTTCCCTGTACTTGGCAACTATGTGGCGACGGGAGCACCGATTCCATTTCCAACTAGGCCTCAGATGGAATAGTGTGAGATTTGCACACAATGGGGCCATGTACCACCCCGCTGCCCAACGTTGGAGAAATATCAGAAGATGCATCATACCCCATTTTGTGAATTTTGTAAGTCCATGGGACATGATGTCAACAACTGTCAGTCACTCCAGCTAATGCAAGATCATACCCATGATGTATTTTGGGTACAAGAAGAACATAAGGGTGGTGATTGTGGAAGTACTGAGAGAGGTGGGCTATCAAGGAGGTTCCAAAGGTGTCTATGGATGTGGTCACGAACGAGGATATAGAGGAGGGGAGGGCAGATCCCCACTTTATTTAACTATGGAGAGTTTGGTCATGTGTCAAGGTTTTGTACCAAACTGTGCACTCTTTGTGAGTATTGTTACTGTTGATGATTGCAGCTATGTAAGAAATTCTCCATCTTACAAAACTGTGAGATGTGGATCATTGCAGTTATGTGAGTCTTTCTCTCAGCTTACAAACCTGAGAGAAATCCCCTGAGAAGGATACATGGTTCATGCCCGAGACAGAGCTAGGAATGTAGAGATGACCTCCTCCATTCAAAGAGTTGACAAGAACTCCATATGATTATCTAGTGGGAAAGACGATCTGTTGAGTTAGACATTTATGTGGTTGAGCATAAGGTGAACATGTGAAATCCCAAAGTGATGGGTGCATCGCCATGTGAACATAAATGAAAATGATGTATTAGCCTCCTCTGAGCAGAAGAGTTGACGAGAAGACTCCATATGATTCTCATGTGTGAGGCAGTGGGAAAGAAGATCTGTAGAGTGGACGTGCCTACGAACGAGCACAGGTGAACATGTGAAGATCTGGTTCTTATGTGTAATGTAGTGAACAAGAGATATGACATCCCTATGGATGTGCCCCTAGTGGATGAGCACTAGTGGGTGTATCATATCCTTTGCTATATATTGGTCAAGAGTCATACATGCCTGTAACCCTAATTGTTATGTAAAGGGTACAGGTCGACCCCACCTTAATGTGATTAATAATAAATGTAAAAGATAATTAATCTGAATAATATTAATTATTATTATAATAATAATTATTATTATAATATGTCTTAGAGAGGTCGACCCTGTTGAGCCAATAGACACTTCTATTGATATGATAAGTCTAATATAAGTAAAGGAAGATTCCCCATTGTGGAATCATAACCTTCATGTGAGTTTGGAAATTTCAGCAAGTACACTTCTTTGGAAAAGGTGCACACCTCTCTTGGGCGCTAGAGTTATAGGGTTTAAGCACCCTCTTGTGTGCTAGGGTTTATCTTGGTGGTGAAGGTATTTCTATTGAAGAATATAGCAAAGGATTTGACTGGGTTTTGTTCCCTTGTTGAGAAGGGTTTACTAGGATACTTCTTGTGTTCTTGTGCATGGTGTTTCTTCTTGTGATCTTGGTTGCTGTAACATTATTGTTTATGGTTATGTGAAATGATAAATATGGAATGAACTTCATGCTTAACCTAGCTTATGAAAACTCAACATGGTATCATAGCATAGGTCTTGAAGAACCCATTGCACAAGATACAAACTTTTACCAGTCATTCCTCCTCTTCTCCAAAACCGTACGACCCTCCCAGGGTTTCCTAAAAATCCATACAACCCTCTTCTTTTGAGTGTTTCAACACTTGGAACTTGGACGTTGGGGATAAAATTACCATAGGAATGTACGGCCTCCTTCAGTGCACCTCCAACAAGATTCAGATTGCATTTCCAAGCATTTTGATTTTTTGGCCCTAGGGTTTCTAGGGTTTCTCTAATTTCTACAGAAACTTCAGAATTAGGGTTTCTAAAATTCCTTGAAGGAGCTCTTCAACTCAACAGTGTTCTCCTATCTTTCAAAGGCTTATTTTTGGTAGTCATAAGTCCAACTAAGCCTAAAAGTGCTAGCCTAGCCTAGCCATTAGGTTTACTAGCCAAGTTGACAAAGGGTTGTGAAGAATCCAAAAATGAGCAAAATCATAATGGGAGGAAAGCTTGATGATTCAAGAAAACTCAGTTCCTAGAAGACAATACTTCAAGGGAATACTTATTGTGGGTGATACAAAAAAAAAAGTGTCACTATGACATACCTCCTTCATGAAGATGTCATAGGACAAAGAACAACCATGTGCCATTGGAGAAATCATATCAGCACCCTCAAGTATGCACTTGTATAAATATTATTTGTATCATTATCATGAGGGTAATTGCAGGACGAAGGAACCTATTGCTGAAGTCTTGGATCCAGAGGGATCTCAGTGCATTCAGAGGAACAACACAATGGAAGTGAAGACTCCATGTTTGATTATTATAATTGTCATTCCTCTAACCTATATTTCTAAAGTTTCCTACATTACAAGTAGGTTTTGTAGTTGTGACAACAATCATTAAATTGTTTTGATTCTAGGGATACACTCATTATTCTCCTTTAGGGGATATTCTTGTTTTGGTTCCTCTTTTTTTCTTGTTTCAGATAGGTTAAGATCAAAGTAAGATTCTTATCCTTCAGAGGGAGTCACATGACTCGGAGGGAGTCAAAACTATTTGAGAAAGAGGAAGAATAGAACCATCATTGAGACAACCAATAATGCATGGTCATAATCTTTCTATGATTCCATGAGCAGAAGCATGCATGACACAATATATGTTCAGAACAAGAGTCTTCACCAGACTTTGAAAAACATAACTCTCGAAGAAGTCTTCACCGGAATGAATCCTAAGATTGAACACTTTAGGTTACTTGGGTGCCCAATGTATTTCCATGTACCCAAAGAGAAGAAGTCCAAGCTAGATCCTTTAAGAAGAATGGATACAATTAATCTTCAAAGAAATTCCAGATCAACATCCCTGGTCAGAGATAGATTGAGACAAGCAACGACAATGTCCTTAAAATAAGAGATAGTCTTTCAAAAGATGTAGAGAATCTCAAATGGAGATTAACAATAAGACAATACCTTCTCTCCCTTCAACTGCTCAGAGGGAGACAAACATTATTCCAGTTGATCCAGTTGCTCTAGTTGATATATTCAGAGATATTTCAGTAGGGCATAAAAGGCCTACCTAGACTCACTCTGCAAGAGGCAGAGAAACATACAAGCCTCTCAAGGCACATTCCGAGAAAGCAAAAGAGTTTTTCAAGCTATCCTTCCATCATGAGCCACTTCATTGATGTTGAGACTTCTTGTCTTAGAGAAGCAATAGGAGAACAGGTATGGAAAGATGTCATAACAAAAGAATACCATTATATCTTAAAGAACAATGCATAATATATTCTTCAGGGACCAGAAGGGAAGTCTGTGGTAACGTCCAAGTGGATCTATAAGATCAAACACGCAGCTGATGGAAGTGTCAAGAAATACAAAACGATATCTATAGCCAGAGGTTTCTCACAAAAAAAGGGAGTTGTCTATGATGAGACACTTGATCCAGTAAATCTGATACACTTCCATTTGTACTACCATGCATGAGTTGGAAACTATATCAGATAGATAAATTCTTGATGAGTTTGGATTTTAGCAAGAGTGTTGTTGATCCAAACCTATATCATTACAGTGTTGATGATGAAATCTTGATTTTTATGACTCATTCAAAAAGCCTTGTTATTGGATACAGGTAACCCTTGACTTATGAATTCGAGATGAAGAATATGAGTATGATGCACTACTTCTTGGGACAAGAAGTATGACAGAGGACCGATGAGATTTTCCCGAGTTAAAGAAAATATACAGTGAAAATATTAAAGAAGTTCAAGTATGACAGAATGCAGAATCCACCATGATAGATTTAAAAAGAAGAAGATTGATGATGCTTCAAACGATATTGATCCATAGCTGATTGAATCACTAATGTATTTGATTAACACCAGACTTGATTCATGCCATGCAATGAGTATGCCTAGTCATTTCATGATTCAACCGAGACAGACTCACTAGACAAAAACAAAACATATATTGAGATATATACGAGGCACAGTTGGATATGGTATGAGATATGCCTCTAGTGTGAACTTGAGTTTACATGATATGACGATTCAGATTGAGTAGAAAGTACATTGTACCGGAAGAACACATCCAGTTGATGTTCTACCATGAAGTTTGTCATGGTTTACTAATACAACATGAAACAAAACTCCGTGGTCTTGAGTACCATAGAGGCAGAGTAGATAACATCGAGTGTGTGAAGCAATGTGGCTTCACAAGCTTCTGACAAATTTACTTGACCATGAGATGGATCCTATGATGATAACCAAGAGCCGTGTGTAAATCTACTTAAGAACCCAATGTTTCTGGATGGATCGAAACACGATGAGATGAAATATCCTTATATCAGAGATATGATGTAGAGGAAAATCGTACACATACAATACCTTCCTACACATGAGCAAATTGCATATATCTTCACCAAATTAGCTTCGTGAAGAATGGCTCCCTAGTTGAGAGGGAGTGCGGATGACTTTAGCCAAGATAAAAATCAAAATACATCCGTGTGAGACTTGACATGATAAAGAATGCCTCCCTAGATGAGAGGGAGTGTTGATGATTGCAGTTATGTGAGACATTCTCCAGTGAGACATTCTCCAACTTACAAACCTGTGAGATGTGGATCATTGCAACTATGTGAGTCTTTCTCTCGGCTTACAAACCTGAGAGAAAGCCCCTAAGAAGGGTATCTGGTTCTTGCCTGAGACAAAGCTAGGAATGTAGAGATGACCTCCTCCTTTCAGAGAGTTGAGAAGAACTTCAGATGGTTATCTAGTGGGAAAGGTGATCTGTTGAGTTAGACTTGCATGTGGCTGAGCACAAGGTGAATATGTGAAATCCCAAAGTGATGGGTGCATCGTCATGTCAACAGAAATGAATATGATGTATTAGCATCATCTAAGCAGCATATTTGACAAGAAGACTCCAAATGATTCTAGTGTGTGAGGCAGTGGGAAGGAAGATTTGTAGAGTGGACATGCCTATGGACGAGCACAAGTGAAATTGTGAAGATCCAGTTCTTCTATGTAATACAGTGAACTAGAGATATGACATCCCTATGGATGTGCCCCTAGTGGATGAGCACTAGTGGGTGTATCAGATCCTTTGCTATATATTTTTCAAGAGTCAGACCTTAGAGTCAGCACTAGTGCATGTAACCCTAATTGTTATGTAAAGGGTACAGGTCGGCCCCACCTTAATGTGATTAGTAATAAATATAAAATATAATTAATCTGGATAATATTAATTATAATAATAGTAATAATTATTATTATATTATGTCTTAGAGAGGTTGGCCTTGTTGAGCCAATAGACACTTTTGTTGATAGGATAAGTCTAATATAAGTAAAGGAAGATTCCCCATTGTGGAATCATATCCTTCATGTGAGTTTGGAAATTTTAGCAAGTACACTTCTTTGGAAAAGGTGCGCACCTCTCTTGGGCGTTAGAGTTCTAGGGTTTAAGCACCCTCTTCTGTGCTAGTGTTTATCTTGGTGGTGAAGGCCTTTCTCTTGAAGAATATAGCAAAGGATTTGGCTGGGTTTTCTTCCCTTGTTGAGAAGGGTTTTCGAGGATACTTCTTGTTTTATTGTGCATGATGCTTCTTCTTGTGATCTTGGTTGCTGCAACATTATTGTTTATGGTTAAGTGAAATGCTAAAAATGGAATGAACTTCATGCTTAACCTAGCTTATGAAAACTCAACAATTACAAACCTGAGCATCTCATAGAAGACTATCTCGATTTGTTGAAAAAGTGGGAAGAGAAGAAGACACATTGAAATATGGTGCATGCAGAGTCACGCAAAAATAAGAAGAAGGATGAGGAGGTTAATATCTAGGTGATAACCCAAGGAGGAGAGAATACATGAATGGACTTCGAGCATGGTGAAATCTCAGGTCATAGGACAGAGAGGAAGATCAAAAGGGATACACAACCCGCTTTTAAGTTTGATGTTTCTTAGCGGAAGCAGGTTTTGTGAGATGCGCAGAGGGCCATCGAAGAAGAAAGAGCGTGAGAAGAGTTGTAGTGCATGACTCAAAGGTTGCTTGAAGAGTCCCAGATTCATGAAGAAGTGCAACGAGTGACATAGAGGTCGATGGAAGAGGCTTGCACCTGTGAATAATTACAATGCATGACACATGGGTCATTGGAGGAAGCTCATGTGCGTGAAGAAATACATCACACGACACAGAGGTCATTGGAGGAATCATGCAGACAAGAAGAGATGCGACACACTGAGCAAAACGTGATAGAGGAATATTGCCTTGAGGAGTTGAAGAGCACAATGCACATGGAAGCATTGCGTGACTTGGGTCGTGAGATGAAGACCAAAGATCAAGTAAGTAACTTCTTACGTTGTTGTTTGATATAGCTAAAGGATCCTGATGTTGTGATAAAGTTGACGTTGATGTTAGCAACCTACATGGGGGAACAATGAATGGAGGGAAATATCTTCCCCCCTACCAGAGAGAGATACGTGTTAGGTCAATAAGAAAAAGCACACAAACAGATAATTTAATATGGAAACTTAACTTGGGAGTTAGGAAATGGATGGATCATGGGGTCATGTTGGATCTAGGTTCCGATGTGAACACCATGTCGAAGAAGTCCTGGGAGTTTATGGGTAAATCGAGTTTGGTGTGGTCACCCATCCAGTTGTGGTTGGAAAACCAATATAGGATCAAACCTATAGACCGACTGGAGAAAGTTGAGGTGAATATAGAAGGGTTGAATATGAATATTAACTTTGAAGTCATAGAGATTATGGATGGCTCTAATCCCTACCATGCATTACTTGGCATTGATTAGGCCTTAGACAACAATGTAGTGTTGATTTTGAAGAAGCGATAGATGTGATTTGAGACAGATACCCTGTGCATGATCGCACCTCTAGATCCTAATGAAGGGGACATATAGAATGAGTCAGTGGATGAGGATGCATGAAGATCAGTTATTGAGAATATATATAAGATCACTAGGCACAGGGAGGATTATGTCAATCCCACAATGGATGGAGATCTAAGTTGGCAGAGCATGAAGTCGTATGATACTGATTCAGATGACACCATAAAAAGGTGACAACGGAAACTATATGAATTTTTGAAAAGGAGATGTGCACATATTACCGCCAAGGTGCGCGAGGAAGAATTTGGATCCTACTGGTTTAATGGGTCGGATGTGGATGCATTTATAGCCTACATCACATTCCCGAACACCACCGGGTTCTCGTTCTTGATACAATTATCATAGGAATACCTGTGTGATGGTGGGAAGTGCATCGATATCCTTCCCATGAATGGGTAGTAGTTGAAGAATGCATGCGAGAAATATTCAGACCAAATGTAGATATTTTTTGGTACATGTGTTCTTGTGAATGGCAGTGGATAGCCAAGCAAGATTATGGAACATGTAACTGATACCTAAAGGCCCCCCGCGTGCTACTCAGAAATAAGTTTGTTCCCCTGGTTCCTCGGTTTTCTACAGGGCACGTAAAGGGACCACATGCGTGAACAATGGGTCTTGCTTCACCATTTGTGGCAGAAAAATGAATGTCTACTCGTTCAATTGAACTTAACCCCATTGAGAAAACAGACAAATCCCACAAGACTAAAGAAGTAGGGAGTAGTCAGTGGATGCCAAACGATCCAGAAAGGCCAATCTCGGTCTCTCAGTGGACGAAATTGATCGAATGGACACACAGGAAGAGACGTTGCAGCCCACCAGGGGTCACCGCAATCAATTAACCAAGGATGAACTCCTACAAGGATGCATGGGAAACATGTGCAACACCCCCATAGAGTAAGACTTGCGCATGCATGAAGACGCCATTGTCACAATCAAAGTAAGGAGATATGAAACTACAAGGAAGAGAGTCTTTTCATGCATTAAAAAGGTGACGTGTTCATTATAAGATACCTAAGTGAGAGGTTATTGAGGCGATAATCAAGAGTAAATGTTAAAATCCCACCTAGGTATTTCACACATTTGGCGATAAAAGTAGGCGACACCATGAATGCAAAAGCACTGATATGTCTTGAAAATGTAGAACACCGATGGGGAGGTCTCATGAAAATCCTGATCATTTATGTTTGATGGGAAGGTCAACATGGTATAAGGATGAATGTTCCAGAGGGGATCGATAGATACCTATGACACTTCGAGTTCTTAACGAGAGCATGCATGCCTCCTAGTTGTACCGTCATACTCGCCTGGCAAATTTCCTTTTTTTGAATTAATACTTGGCTACCAAAGCACTGAGCTTCCTATTTCTATAATAAGGGTCAACAATTTCAGTATGGTGGAAGAGTAGAAGCGAAATCAAGCAGAAACATAGTCTCTTAAACCCAACATTATCCCTCTGCAGAGCCTAGCCGAAATAGTTGCAATGGCTTGGTCAAGTAGGCCACAGAGATGAAGTAAATCCAAGACTGCCCAAGACCGACAAATACTAGAGCCACCGTGTCCTTGGCATGTAAAATTCATGGGATCCTAGATGGGAAAAGTGTAGGATGTGAAATTCGTTGATTATGACATCCGTGATCTCGATCAGTTCCCCTCCCTGATCTTTCACAATTATGCAAGAATAGTTTGCAATGCATACCATCAGCAGTTAGTGCTCACACAATATTGGTCCAATCCTCTTCGACAAGCCGACATCCTATTTTTGGTCGATTTCCCTCACTTTTGGCATAACAACACAATAATTATTTGCATCAATTTTTTACTTACCCTCCTCCATGGTGGATACTTGTGGTTGGGGGGGAAATATCCAGTAGATGAAGCAACAATCCGACAGGTTACCAGGTTACCCATGCATGAAGAAGAGCCCAAAAAATATTTAACTGCTAAATATGCTACCCAACATGAAGTCTATGGCACACACAATACAAGTTAGGGAATGCGTGGGGGTGATAATTTCATAAAACAATCCCCGACCAGTTAGATTTGTTACTCATTTGTTCATCTGTAAGATCCTACACAACTATACAAAGGAGGAGTGTCCACTTGGGGTGGTCATTTCAACTGAGTTGTGCCTAGCAGGCATCTAGATGGCCTGGGCCCATTATGTATTGAATGAGTTCATTGATGACTATTTAGATTCCCAATACTACAAATCATTTTTTCATAATAGTTGGATATTACTGCTCCTTGCCATGATGCTCTGGAGGCCCCCTTAGGGTTTTGAACGAATTGTTGGCAGTGGACATGTCTTTGACGCTCCCCAAT
This sequence comes from Picea engelmannii, assembly GCA_009831015.1. Lineage (NCBI taxonomy): Eukaryota > Viridiplantae > Streptophyta > Pinopsida > Pinales > Pinaceae > Picea > Picea engelmannii. The sequence goes on from ML787782.1 coordinate 131,996, forward strand.
TCCTTCCATTACACGAAAGCATGGACCCTACCATCTAAAAGTCCAACGATAAAACTTTTCAAGGTTAGTACCAACAACTAATTTGTGCAACAACTTCATAAATGCGCACCTTGCACATCATTATGGACATGTATGATGACTACCTTCTATTTGAATGTACTTTTCATAATGTGTTCATCTATCTTAGTGATGACTAGGGGGATGCAGTGGCGCTAGTTCCATTATGTGTCATGTAAGAGGATATCCAACAAGGCATTACTGAATAGCTGACACATCTACAACTAGTCCTGAACGATGAAATGGAGACTCTCGAAATGCGCACTAATCACAATCAGGACCGTAAGTGGGTTGAGGCTATGCGGTTGCAGGAACAACACACGATCCCCCTTGGGGGGATCGAAGGACTAAAATGTGTCCAAACTCCCTTGAGATCCATGTCTCGCACAATAGTCTACATAATCAACCCCATCTAGTGTGAAGCGAATACGATCTGGTCCAACTATTCATTCTACCACTCTCCTAGTACAATAGGGTCCCAGTCAAATGACACCAGGTGTCACAGCATTGATAAATGCACTCAAAATACAATTGTTACTGCAACAACAAATACACTCATAGGCTATTTGTAATGTCAACCATCTATGTCGACAACTCACGTGCACAACATCCTCATCAAACACTCTACTATGACCACTAGACTCAAGAAGCAATTCCAATACTCTCGCATGAGTTCTTAGATTCAGCTCGTCAACACCAATTCCAGTAGACGTCAATAATGGTAGTATTCTATTGGCGTCGATTCTGAATACAGTAGCGTAAGATTGTGTGGCCACCTTACTTTATTAGTTGAGTGAGTGACACCAAACACTTGGTCGTTCTCATGCACAACTACAACTCTAACACGAAGTGGACATTGTCACGCATAATCAGACATGCGAGCATTATTAAAAGGAGGTTCAAGATCACCATGAATTGCATAATAAGTATGATATAGAAGTTGTGACCCATGCAACCTCGTAGGTTCAATACATTGAAATTAGTACAACATTCACTGATCTTATTGGGGCGGTAGACAATCTCTATGCGTAGATATCGACTACGTCTACAGATGGTCGCAACATCCACTCCCATCTGAAGCTCTCGATCATCAAGGCCCACCTACAAAATTTGGATGCATAATTTACAACTCTTCGTCCACCCCATCCATCAAATGAGCTCGACGACAGTTCAGTTGCAACAAAAACTGATGTCAACTATTGCAGCTATCCAGGATGGCCAACACAGAGTGACGACATTTTCGAGTGTGGTTGATTGCAACTTCAACTTGTAGAATCATCTCTAGATCCTTCCGAGTTGACTACAATTGATGATAGAATCCATAGAGTGGATGTCATGGTCACATAACAGAAGAGTAACTTGGCCTTGCTACCTCTGAGAGAGCGCACAACTACAATGATAACTATGGTGTCCAAGAAAAATGAGATCATTGTAGCCCGAGCTGAGTAGTATAGTATATCAAAACTCATCACTTTTGTTGCCAATAAGGACTTAATCTTTTACACCCAACCGACAGACATGGAGGTGGTTGTCGACCCCTTGATTAAGAAAATGAACGCAACGGATTTGACAGTTTCTCAGGTCACAATAGTCGATGTCGATGAGATTATTCAGCTTACCTAGGACATCCAAAGTACCCTCAATGAACCCGATTGCTAATTCAAGGTGTTCGTGCAATAACTCAAGAACACAGTTACATTTGTGGAATCAGTCATTCCCCGAGGAATTTGGCTTGAGGACGAGCCAAGTAATAGTGGTGGGGGCCTATTGGCACCCAAATTTTTGGGAAAATATTGTGTGCGTGCACAAACGAATTTGTGTGCACTCATTCCAATTTTGCGTGCACTCAAGTAACTGCGTGAGGGGTAGCAAGAGGTGCAGGCTCCATATCAAGTTTTTTTAATGCGTGTTAAATTAAGTTCTACCAATGCATGTCAGTTTGAGTTTTGGGATGCATGATAGAAATCAAGAAGACAATGCATGCACGTTAGAATCAAGAAAATGATCTTCGGGAAATCTCCCCGAACGATTACCGCCAACAAAACAAGGGAATGTGGAGTAGAAATAAGATGAGTTGGAAAGGTAGTTACTATTTCCATGATTCCATAAAGGCTACATGGAGTGCAGTCAGGTGATAGAAGCATGCAATATTGGCAGTTGGAGGAACGAGTGGGAAAAAACTGAAAGAGACAGAGCACCAGAGAAGAGAATGATATAAAAGCAAGCAACGACAATATAAACAGAGTTAGTCATCTAGTTAGTGAACTGGTTCGTGGGCTCTTGTTGTATGGGTGCTATTGGGATAACTTTGAATGTATGTTTTGTAGTCTCTCTTATTGTAAGTCTGAGTCTGTCCTCTCTGTAGATTCTAAAGAGATGTGCATGGCACGATGTAATGTAAAAGTGGGCAATGGATAAGAAAGGAAAACTCTATTGTTGTCAATGAATGATTTTCTTAATGTATGCATGTGCATGATTGAATGAGGATGATAATAAAGCCGCAATGATTCTAGACCTATGGTGTGTCAATTATGTGTATCAATGAATGTGTTATTCTGTTATGTTTTGTCATATGTTAAGTAAGTTGCAATGAATGAAATGAATGAAATCCCTGATGGATCTCTGTGTGTCTAGTACTTCATAAGACCATATAGTCTCTATGATCCTCATGGCGTCTCGGGTGAGACATTTATCAGTATTGGATGCGGATTGATATGTCGATGCCTTGGGTTTTTTTTTGGTCAACTATGGATGAACCCGAGGTCTTAACCCCCCAACATTAAGAAGGACGCATGTACGTGTGAAACGACCCAACACGGTATGGTTTGGTGTCTCCTAAAATTGTTTGCGTTGTTGCGGCCTTGAACATATATCTAACAAAAAATCAATTTTCTTATCAATCTGCTCCATCTTGAAATTCTGGTTATCAATTTGACTCCATAGCTCAAAAATTAATTGCAGATGATCCTCTGCCAACCGGACATTCCTTAGAATTTCCTCGGGCTCGCTATCCGTCATTTCCATCTGAGGTCGCAAGGCCTAGTCTCTTGGAGTCAAAATCGTTTTAGGCACCTCAAATTCTAATTATTTCTCCAGCTCATACCACTTGATCTGAAAAGATCTTTTAAAGAACAATGGTTGAGTTATTTTGCATGAGTTATTTTACCATTTAGGAAAACTAATGAAAGAGGAAGAATGAAAGAGTAAACATAGCATCCATAACATAATATATAGATCTGAACATAAGCATGAAGAACAACAAACCGTAAAATACCAAAGTGATAACGGAGTTCGACTATCTCGCCTACATCTCTGAGCCTTTGTCTTAGTGGGTGAGGCTTTCTTATTTCTGTTCAAAGCTTTAAAAGTAAATCATAAAAGTGCCAAAAATGTTACAAATTGATTTGGCCTTGTTCTACCAGATCTCAAGAACCCAACAAAACCGACGGCACTGAAATCAGATGAACGAAGCTCCCAGAAATGGCCCGCAAAGGTGCTCTCCTCAATGGCTTCCCTGCATAAAAATGGCTTTGGCTCAACAATTCTTCATCATTTTCATGTTATGAACCTCCCACCATGGCTTCAAGAACATATAGTTTATATATACTAGAAGTGGGTAACAACCTCCCAACTTCTCCCTAAGATCTGGCCTAAAAAAGGCCCAATATCCCCCAATATTAGCCAAAATCTCTAGAAATTGCAGAGAAAATCACTAAAAAATCATAATACAATGTTGAAAAACCCACTTTTGGGCAATATACAGGCACAACCCCTTTTTCGCTGGCTCTTGGTCACTTAGGTGCCTCCATGTGGCCCAAGTGCTAATGCTTGTGCATTGGTCCCCTCCGATCCTGGCTCCTGGTTACATGTGTAGGTCATATGGCCATGTCCTCTATGCTCCACGCACTCGACAGTTATAACCCATACCCTTAGCCCTTGGTATAACACCTTGGTCGACGCGCTAGCCCGACCAACTGGGTGCTAACCATATATATCCGCTTTAATAGATATGTGGAGTGGTCACATGGTAGAGCGTCGGGGAGTTAGGGCATATGTAACATCTGCGCGCCATAACATAAGGGATTGGTCCAGTGTATGGTCGTATGCGATAACGTTGAACTGGGGGTTGGGGCTAGGCCCCATCCCTTTCTCCGCCTGACTTACCATTCATTGCAACACATATATAAATGAAATGATATAGTTGTAAGAAACACAGTGCGGGCAAGCTGGTAGCCCTGCCCTGCCAAAACCCTTGCCACCCAGACCGAAGGTCACGTGTTAGAATCCCGTTGAACCCAAACTTTTGCCAAAATGTTATCCAATGGAGGGGTTCCACGTGGCACCACGTTATTCACCCACTAACTTCCAAGTATCAAGTGTTGATTCGACCACGTTAACAAACACTTCCCAGTCAACACACTTGCCACGTCAACACACCTGCCACGTGTCGTACACTATACGACCCTTGCCATGTCATCCAGTGCCACATGTCACCCTTGTAGTGGTGCCACATGTCACATGATGAATCATCCACCTGTACCTTCCCACGCCAGCGCCAACGCACCCTACCACGTCAGCTGTATGACCATACGACTTGTATAGTTCACTGCCACGTCAACACTGTATGGACTGTACAGACTGTACAATCAACATTTTTTTTGCATGTTTGACGAAATGAACAGACCACGATATTTTTCACATACGATGTTTGTTTGAGCCCTTTCAAGTTGCATTGGGTTCGTATCGACGAGGCCTATGCACACGTCCGTTTTAAAGCCATAAAAATTGCATAAAGTAAATGTTTGATAAGTCAAGGAATACAAAAATATGTGAATATTATGTTTCCAATTACGATATTTTTCACTAGTAATGTCAACTTATCATGCATAATGATGGTGAGAAGAATTTTGTATGCCAAAATTTGGTTATCACAACGACCTACTATGCCACATCTCCATCCATGCACAAGCTAGTTATTTGCAATGTGTATTTCCAAGTGTTTTCCATCAATATTTTCATGGACATGGTAGTTTTTGTGACTTTCTTTGTGGGAATATATGATCATAAACATTGGTTGTGTTATCACACAAAATGTAGGTTGGGAAAATCCTAACGCAAACCAAAAGATGTCGACAACTAGGAGAATACATAGCCACTGTCACCTTAGATAGGTACTCCCATCACATCAGAGGTGAAGTCATCACCTCAAGGGGGGAATCTTGGGTGACCCTAGGGGGAAATGAAATGGAAAGTGATACTTATGAATGAATACCCATATAGTTCAAGTTTCTAAATGGAAAGTGACGTGGAAATGAGTCTAGGTACTGGTCAATGGTTGCCGGCAAGAAGTTTGAGCACCTGCGGATGATGATAGTACCTGCTCGACACATAAGGAAAACCAAGTATACAAGCTACATGTTAAGTGGAAAAGCAAGTTAAGATTTATGTCCCTATTTGTAGCAGTCAACAAATATATATATCAACAAAAAAAAGATTATTAGAGTTGCTAAAAAAAATTCTAAAAGTATAACAAATGATGTAAGAGGTAAGCTAGCTAAACACTAGTATAACTCCAGTATAAAAGCACAATACTTTAGCAATGAAACAAGGTTGTAAGAAACAAGTACTAAAAAAATATTATTCAGCCTTATGGCTGTAGAAAACAAGTTGTTACAACAGAAAAATCAGCCACCAAAAGTCACAAAGAATCCACCCAAACTATGCGATAGGACTAGTAGATTATAAGGGTAAATTGTTAGCAACTTCTGACGGTTGAATTGTGAGTTATGAATAAAAAAGAGAATAATTTTTTGCAGCCCTAATGGATATAGCTTTAATTCAATTGTATCTCCCAAGAGACTAAGTAGACTAAGACGCCCTAGAGGCTTTAGCAACCTCAAAGCAACATGGAAAGTTTTCAACTTGAACAAGATCAATATCTCACTAAATCACGTTTACCAATGCAAACAATTTATTTCTCCAATGCAAACTTCAGATTAGTGCCTTTAAAAAAAGGGTGAATGGAGTCTTTAAAACACAAGTTAGATAAACAATATCCCTAGGGGTGTAAACCCTCTTACTCCCTAGGGCATGCAAACCAAACTCAAGGTAGATCAAGGAGGGTGTACACCTTTGTACTCCTCCAAGATACCTTGCAATAAAAGACTTGTAAACTAGCAAATGAAGAGAACTTGATGGAGGGTGTATGCAATTATACAACTCCTAGGGTTTTAACCAACAATATCATGAAATGAGCAAGAAGAATGCATTTTTTCCTTACCAAAACCAAGAAAGTTGCAAGATCAAACTCTAGTTTCACCAAGACAAACCATCCATAAGTAAGAACAAGAGTCTCCAAGAGGTGCGCACCACCTTAGCTCATCCATTCATCAATATATATACCAAAAAACATTTGCAAGAGAGAGAGAGATACCAATTTTTCCCGAAGAGGGTGCAAATTTCAGCCAAGTAGTCTTCTCACAATGGGAGAGCTATGTTCAAATGAGATAGAAATGATCTCTATTTATACAAAAACCTCTAATAAGATTTTTTCTACAAAACTTAGGGTAAACCACAAATTAAGGGGACAAAACCCCTTACTTTTTCCCTTTACAATTTAAAATTTGATTTTTCACAATAAAAACCCTAGAAAAAAATTACGTCACCCCTTTAGGGAAACATTTTGGCATCTTTGGCAAGTCATTGAGGTTGGGGATGAAACGTTGGGCCTCCAAAGGCCTTCCCCCAAGGTGCTAGGGCCATCTTTACACCAAGTCAATAAGTCCTCATCAAATGATTCCATGTGTCCCTTTACCACCAAACCCCGACCTATGCATGACGTCAAGCCCTCAAAGTATGACTTTTTGGCCCCAAGAGTAAGTCGTTGGGCTAGTAAGAGGTTGGGTTAGGTCTTACATGGTTTCATCTCATGCCTTCAAAGGAAATCATCATCATCTGACATGTAGACCCGGGTATCCAACCTGTGGGCTTAGAGCCCCAAGGGAGCCCAAGCTAGGCTTGTTCTTCCAAAACTGTCCACCAACTAGGTCCTGCAAAAACAATGAATACACCCTCCAAGGATCTCAAGTCAAATGCATCATGATGAGTAAATCAAATCAGTAAAATATCCATCCAAGTATGTACATCCAAACTGCCTCGTGAAAATAAACAAGTGCTCAAAGAGCCTATGCAATTTTCCAAGTTTAGGTATGGGAGGGTTGACAACACGACCTATTGGGTAAATCGTACCTCAAGTTTAGTAGTGTTTCCCAATAAGACCTTTCTCTAATTAATGTGGATGAAGTGACATGGATGGGGGTGAGACTCTTGGGCATGGGGTTCATGACATACAAGGGGTTGTAATGTCTCATTTATGGGTGCCTTTGTAGAGGGTGTGTAGCACCTTCGTTTTCAATGCAACATTTTTTAAAGCCCATTTATTGCCTTTTATTCTTTTAAGATGTTTCCAGGTTCAAACCAAGGTGGGGCTTCTACCTAAGCATGAAAAATGGTGACCACCTTGACTCTACCCTGGTCAGATCATGCTTCCCAAGTTGAAAACATGTGTGGGGATTCTACTTAAGAATGAAAAAATGAGCCCACATATGCTCTGACTTGGTTGGCATTTTGCATTAGTTATTTCTTTTACGTATCCCATCAATTTCTTACGAGAGACATTTCATTGTCCTTGGGATCCCTGGGCGAGCATCTAGAAGGTTCATGATTGGATTTTATCTTTTTCCAGCTACAAGCCTCTTGTCCTTCAACCTTTTCTTCCCATGAAATGAGGGACAACCAATTCTTGGGTCAGTACACCCGAAAATCCAAAAAGGTAAGGAGATGAGGGGATGAAGTGTAGAAAGTGACAAGTATGGTTAGGAATGGCACGATGACTCATCAAGAGGACCTCCCAATAACAAACCTATCCCTAAGGGTGACCCTCTTACTAGGGCACAATGTCAACCACCAAAGTGAAGTAGGGCAAAGAGCATAATATCCAAGAAGATGTTACATAATCAAAAGAAGTTTAAAATGCAACAAACTTAAATGTCTCGAATATTGAAATGACACTCACCATGATACTTGGATTGTACCTCATGGAGCTAGACCCAATGTCTTCTAAAAGCCAACTAATATGGTGGATACCATCGTGATGAACCTGAAGTTGTGGTGGTGAGGTGGATTTTTTTCCATGCAAGTGGGCATTGTTGGTCAAGCTATCTCTCGGTATTCCATGTTTGCAACATGAGGGCCTCGAGACATCATCTCCTTAGTTATCCCTAGGAGTTGGGGATAACATCTAGCTCCTACTTGGGGACATGTACTCATCGTAGAGTTCATGAGAACCGCAACATCTCCTGGTGGACTTGTGCCTACACTGAAACATAAAACCGTAAAATCCAGGGTGGTTCTATCACCCTTCGTCCATATATATCAAAACCAAAAAATGAAAACTAATCTAGAAAAGAAAATTTTAGAACATTTTTTTAAAAATCTAAACTAAACATGAAATCAATATGCAAGTAGATAAAAATGAAATATGAAATGCAGCTAAACTATCATGAGAAATCAAAATGCAAATGTAGGAAATCAAAATCACCTACCTATTTACCTGGGGCTTGGCCTTTGAAGAAGGCAATTTCCACCTTTGAAATAATGTTTGAGGAGGGATCCATTTAATGATAATGGCATCCTCCTCCCTTCTGTGAAATTTCTCTAGATTGAGTTCACTAAACCAATTAATTTTTTTGTTAACTGCTTATGCCAGGTTTTTTTCACAAATAAATAATACACAACAAAAATAATAACTAGGAACTTAATAGTAAAATATAACAACAATGACATCAAATGTACACAAGTAATTTTTGGACAATTCGTCCCTCGAAAAACCCCGGAGGGAAAACCAATGCAGCAGATTTGGATTTTATTATTATTTAGCAGGAAAATATAGAGATCTATTATAATAAAATAGGCCTATTCAAATTCCAAACTTCCTCAACAAATGTACGACCCCTTTTTTCAAATCCTCTCGAGCCAAATCGTGCCAGAAGAAGACACCCCTACGTGATCCTCTGTGTAGTTGTACGAATACCTGCGTGGGTTTTGCATCACCTAGTATGGATGCTCTCATATAAGTAGGAAAATACATAAGCAGTGTTGAATATGTGTGCCAATCTCAGTGTAGAATCCTCCTCTGTCTCATTTCAAGCTCTCTCTCCAAAACCTCAAGCGATTCTCCTCTTTCTCGCTTCAGAAAATCGCACCTCTCTTGTGCATAATGCACCCCTCACCAAGTCGATCTCCTTTTTAATCAATGAACAAGTGAGAAACCCTATCTCCAAAAGGATTGAGGGCCAAGTTTGATCCTCACACACCTTATGAGATCAATGGTCAAGATTAAAAGATCACAATTTAAATTATTTCTCACTTTAACTTTATAAAAAAAGTACTCATGAAGTCAACATTAAAATATAAACTATTTAATGTACTTTTTCCTAAGCACAACATTATGAAAAAGATTAACCCATCAACTTGGATAAGTTTCATTGTCCTCCTCCATGCATGGTGAAGACCTTCCTTGCTATCCAATATCAACACTCCCTCTTAGCGAGGAAGGGATTCTGTATCAACCCCATCTGATCTCTGAACTTCATAAACTTCTTCCTGCTCAGTGCCTTGGTAAAAATGTATGCTATCTTCTCATGAGTCTGTATGCAGTCAAGCCTCATGGATCCTATCTGGACACAATCCCAGATGAAGTGATACATGATTTTAATGTGCTTTTTATGATCATGAAACATTGGATTCTCAGAGATTTGGATGCAACTCTGATTGTCACAGTGAATCCCAATAGCTTCTAACTCCTGCTTGAACAATCCCAAGAGTAGCTTCCTCAACCACAGTGCCTCACATGCTGCCAAGGTAACAATCATGTACTCTGCCTCAGAAGAGATTAATTCCACCGATCTTTACTTCCCGTTGAACTGGGAAATGATGCATGATCCAATTCCGAAATAATAATCCAAAGTAGTCTTTTTTTCCTTTGCACATCTTGCCCAATCAACATCTGTAAAGCCTAACAATCTCACTCCACCACTACACTCATATAACAACCCGTACTCCATTGTACCACTCAGGTAGCGAAGCACATGCTTCAAAACTATCCAATGTACTCTCTGAGGGTCCACCATGAAATGACTCAAAGATTTTACTGCAAAGATGATATCTGGCCGAGTGTTGACCAGATACATGAGTGATCCCATCATCTGAAGATAGACAGTGGGGTCTACTGTCTTTGAATCTGATGCATCAATTTTCCTCTAGTTCGTGGCTAGAGGCATGGACATGGGCCTAAAATATATCATCATGAACCTATGCAAGATCTCCACTGTATACTTCCCCTATCCCAAGAAGAAGCGCCCATCCTGCTTGTTATCCCCATTTTGTGGGATAACTAAGGAGATGATATCTTGAGGCCCTCAGGTTGTAGATATCGAGTGTCGAGAGACCACATGAATAGCAATGTCCACTTGCACATACAAAATCCCGCTCTATCACGACATTTTGGATCCATTATCAGTGCATCCACCACACTAGCTAGCTTCTAGAAGGCATATGGGTCTTGCTCCATGCGGTACAAGTAAGGTATTGTGACAAGTAATCACCCTAATATTTGAGGCATTTAAACATGTTGTATTTAAGTTTCTTTTGATTATAGAATGCCTACTTAGACATTTTGTTTTTGACCTTGTTTCACCTTGGTGAGTGTCATATATTTCCTATTAAGTGGCCAACCTTTGGGGAAGGTTTGTGACTAGGGGTCCCTTAAGGGGTTGTCGTACCATTCCCGACCACACTTACCACTTTCCGCTCATTACATTCTCATCATATTTTCCTCTTCTAGGCCCTTTGACTTTAGTGACCCAAGAAGGGCATGTACCTCCTTTCATGGGAAGAAGGGGCTGAAGGCCTAGAGGGATTGTTGTTGGATAAAAATATAAAAGCCTAAATATAGACCTTCAAGATGCTTTGCCCAGGGATCCCTGAGAAAGCAATGAAACACTTCTCTATAAGAAATGGGGGACCTACAAAAATAAATGATAGTGAATGCTTAATGGGTTAGTTGGAGGATGGGAGGTCTCATCACAAGTCAACCTATCATGATCATGGGTATTTAGCGGTATGACATTACCATGATTTGGTCACCAAGCCATGGTAGTGGTTCTTAGTTACACAATTGAGAGAAAGGGGGTCTCATCACGAGCCATGCTTCTCATTTCCATGAGGTATTTGTGAGTGACACTATCATTATCTGGACACGAAGCCAGGACAATGGCCTTCAACTTGTTCCTTAAAAAAAGAAAGAAATATAAAAAGAAAGGAAGAGTTAAGAAAGAATGATAAGAAGATGGGCTTAGAAAAAGTGCATCGCAAACGAAGGTGCGGCATACCCTCTACAAAGGCATCCATAAATGAGATAATACGAGCCCTTGTATGTCATTAAAATCATTCACCTATGAAGTCTAAATCCCTTTCCACCTCATCATCCATTACATAGCCTTGAAATTCCATCCTTGGGAGCATCCCCTACTTGAGAGTTTTGGTCTACCCAATAAGAATTTTATGACACCCCTCCCATACTTAAACTTAGTCAATTGTATAGGGTCTTTGAGCATTTGTTTAATTTGATGAGGCGGTTTTGATGCACATGCTTAGGTGTCTTGTTTTTTAGATGTGGTTTACACTTGTCATGATATATTTGAATTGATATCTTTGGAGGGCGTACCCTTTTGTTTTGCAATACCTTACTTGGTGGCCAATTTTGGGAGAACAAGCCTAGCTTGGGCTTCCATGGGGAAAAAATCCCACAAGTTGGATGTTTCAGGCCCGAACACTAGATCATAGAGACATGCCTTTGGAGGCTTACATGGCATCATGGAGGATCTTACCCAACCCCTATTACCCAAACAACTTTCCTAGGAGAGGCAAAACATGTACTTTTTGAGGCTTGATGTCATGCTCAAGGGGGTTTGGTGGCGATGGAGTTATTGCACATTGACACTTGGCATGAATTGACCAGAGGAGACATGGATTGACTCTAGCACATGAAGAGGAGGCTCAAGGAGCCCCAACAACCTCTTTATTCTTCTCCAACGACTTGGAAAAGTGTCAAAATGTCCCCTAAAAGGGTGACATCATCTACTTTTAGGGTTTCTAATGTGTTAAAGTGAAAATTAAATATTATTATTTGGTTCAAGGGGTAAGATAAGGATTTTTTACCCCTTATCTAATGTTTTACCCTTGCTAAGTGGACAAACTATGTTTTAAGACTTTTGTATAAATAGAGATCATGTGAATCTCATTTCATAACATAATTCTCCCATTGTGAGAGGTTGACATTTTCACTATTCTTGGGCATTATGGTGTTTATCTCTTGTGAAATTTTTTTATGGTGCTATATGTTGGTGAATGGATGAGGAGGAGTGATGCACACCTCTTGGGTGATTTTTCTCTTGATGCTTATGGTGAATTTGCTTGGTGAAACTAGGGTTTGATCTCTCTCTAGGAATTGGTAAGGAAAAATATGCATTGCTAGTTATTTCTTGCTTTTTCATGGCTATGATTGTTTGAAACCCTAGGAGGAGTATGTTGGACGCACCCTCCATTAAGCTTCATCTAATTAATAAAGTTTACAAGTTATTTTGCAAGGGTTGCTTGGAGGAATACAAGTGTGTATACCCTCTTAGATTTACCCTAATTTGATTGACATACCCTAGGAAGAAAAAGGGATTACACCCCTAGGGTATTTTTTGATCTAACTCTTTATTTTAAGACTCCATTTACCCAATTTTAAAGGCACTAATATGAATATTTTTCATTGGAGCAATAAATAGTTGCATTGGGAAACATGATTTTCGGTCATTTCAAGTTTTTGCAATTTGGGTTTTGTTCCTTGTGCCTTGAGCACCTCTCAACCACTAGGGCGTCCCCTATAATGGGTTATTGCTTGTTTCTATTATAAACTTTCATCTTCATCCATTATGGCTGTAGAAACCCTAAACACTCTTTCACTTATAACTTGCTTTTCAGTTGTCAAAATTAGCTAAGAGTTTGCCACCTTTATCTACCTAGTCTAGCGCAACTTTTGGGTGGATTCTTTTTTAGTTTTGATTGTTGAATTTACTGCTGTAAAACCAATTTTTATACAACCATAAGTCTGCAAAACATTTCTGCAAACACCTTTTGTTACAACCTTCTTTCATTGCTAGAGTCTAATGCTATCTTACTTGAACTAATCTAGTTGTTTTTCTAGTTTATCTCTTGCTCTTTCAACTAGGTTCTTAGCAACTTGTTCGCGGCATACTTTATCATTTTCATTGCTGATATACACTATTACTAACTGTTTAAATTAAGGACAACAAGTTTAATTTTCTTGTCCATCATATACTTGGGCTTGCATTGTTTTTTTTCTTTTTGTCTCGAGTAGGTACAATCAACATTTGTAAGGTCTACTACTTCTTGGAAACCCTTGGCTACCATCAAGACCTTACTCAAGCCCTTATCCACAAATAGAAACTTTAACTATAGGGGAATTCATTCATACATCACACTTTCCATCGCATTCCCCCTAGGGTCACCATGATTCCCCCCTTAAGGTAACCACTTCACCTCTAAAGTGTCGAGAACACCTATCTAAGGTGATAGTGAGTAGGTGCTCTCTTAGTTTCCACCATTTGGTGGTTGGGTTGGGATTTTCCCAACCTACAACTCATGCGATAACACTGCTGCCAAACCTTCAGACCAAGGAAGTAATGCATCAACCCAAGGTCTTTCATCTCAAACTCAGATGAAAGGTTGGCCTTGCAATATGCTATCAGATGCTCATCCCCTTTCAGAAATAGGTCATCTACATATGACACTATTATGAGAGGCACCTCCCTTATAAGAAAATATAGGTTTGGATCAGCCTCGCTCCGCTGGAAACCCATCTCCCTCAAGTAGTTGTCTATCCTCAAGTACCATGCCTGAGGTGCCTGCTTGAGCCCATAAAAGGATCTCCACAGTCTACACACATGTGTCTCTTTGTTGCCTACCTCAAATACCTCTAACTACTCAACATATACCTCTTCCTCAACAACTCCGTTAAGGAAAGTGATATTCATGTCCATCTGGTGAATGTGCTGAGCCTTTTCTGTTGCCAGTGATATGACAACTTAGATTGAGGAATACCTGGATATAGGGGATAAAGTATCCTCATAATCAACTCCCTCTCACTGTGAAAAACCCTTGGCCAGAAAGCGAGAATTGTACTTGTACACGCTTCCATCTATTTCATGCTTGACCTTGTAGATCCACTTGGATGCAACCACCTTCTTGCCTTCCAGCCTAGGCACCTCCTCCCATACATCATTTTTCATAATGGAGGCATATTCCTCCATCATGGCCTCCTGCCACACTCCATGTTGTGAAACTTGCTCATATGTGGGAGGCTTTGCATTAATAAGTTGTGTCATCAATGCCACATACCCAAGTCTCTCTGGTGGTTTACTTCGTCTGAAGTTTCTCTCTGGAAGCCCTGCCAACCTAGAATCACCGACTGTGGACTTATACCAATTAGGTCGTGTTCTAGTACGTTGTTCATGTGGAACTGCATCACGCTCCTCCTGAACACTCTCTCTGAACACTTGTACCTGATCCTGTACCATGTGTCTGCTGCTATGATCCTGTACCCTGACCCTATGCCTCTTTTGTCTTGACCCCTGAGTCATGTCCTTGTTGGTGCTCTAAATGTGCTGGAAAATATCTCAACCTCCTTAATGCATGCTCCTCCTTGAACCGCACATCCCTACACACAATTATCTTTATGCGTGTTGGAACAAATATCCTATAGGCCTTGGAAGCCTCGCTATAACCAACCAAAATCCCCTTGTCTTTTGTGGGGTCCAACATCTTCCTCTTCTCTGAAGGGACATGAAAATAACATACACTTCCCTAGATGAAAAAGTGACTTGCATCCATCCTGGTACCTATAAATACCTTCTCTGGTGTCAACTTCCCCAAAACTGTGTGAGGACTCCTGTTCTGAATATAAATAGCAGTGTGACTAGCCTTTGCCCATAAAAACAGTGGCAAACCCTGATCATGTATCATTACTCATGTTGCTCCAACTATGGTCCTATTATTTCTCTCGGCCAATCTAGTGACTACTTGTGTCAAGTGTCCCAACGCACCAAAGTGTAAGTGTTCCATCCTCATGTATCACAACTCACCCATATATGTGGTTGTATTGACCAATGCTCTCCTTGGCTGAAACTGTAGTTTCTACACCTTCTCTTCTCAAACCCGAATCATCCTATTCATCTTATCACTTGACCCTCCTATCCTGAAGAACACCCTTCCCTTATATAAGCTGACCTCATACCCTTTATCCTTTAGAGTAGATACCGAGATGAGGTTCTTAGTCAACCCTAGAACATATAGTACGTCAATAAACCACAGTGGTTTTCTTGACTCCCTTTGAAACAAGATTGTGCCAACCTCTTGCGCCTATCATCTCCGAGCTCTATAACCATATTCACATGTCCCTCTTGTAGCCTAGTGAGAAAATCCTTATGCTCTATCATATGACAAGATGCTCCACTGTCCACAAACCACATGTCTGAGATTGTTGTGCTAGACATACAAGCTATGAAGCAAAAATCCTCCTTGAAGCTTTTGGCAAACACTTCGACTGTTATAGATTCTACCATCTACAGTTGGTTCTTCTTTTTATTCTCTAGACATTATGAGGAAAAATGTCCCATCTTGTGACAGTGGAAACATTTGACTTTAGAAAAGTCAATGTACTTCTTCTTCCCACCTTTCTTCTTCTTGCCCTTGCCTTTGCTTGCAAGAGAAAATCCTTCTTAATCCATGATCTGTGGTGAAGATGATGATCCTGATTGACCAAGTATGATCTCCTTCTGCAAAAATTCATCCCATAGGTGTTTCCATTCATGTAACTTCTCCCAAGCTACCACTCCATGGACAAAGACATCCCGCGACTTCGAAAAACCATCCAATGCAATACACACCAACTCAGAGTTCTCAGTCTTTTTGCCAACTGCTGCAAGTTCATCTCTGATCTAAGTTATTATGGGAAGATAAGTAATCACACCCTCACGTTTGGCCATCTTGGTCCCACACAACTGCTTGCGTAGATCCATCACCCTTTTTTCATTTTTTTTTTTGGTATAGGTCACTCAGGACCTTCCACATGTATTTTGTGGTAGTATTTCCTAAAAGATGTGGGACCACATGATCCTTTATCCCATCAAGAATTAAGCTCTTTGATTTTTCCTCACCCTTCATCTAGATGGCTATTTGGGCTGCATCTATAGGAGCAATTGTAGTCTTTGGTGTATGTTCAAGGACCTCATTGACCTCCAATACCATAGTCATCCTCTCTTTCCAGGTGGGGTAATTCTGAGCCCCTTGAATCCTATCCTCAACCCTCATACTCATGGCTAATTCTAAAACTGATTATGTGCTGCAATATACCCTTCTGTTTTGTAGATCTAAACTCTTCTAGTAATGTATATATATGTTTTCCTTTTCATATATACACTTCTATGTTGTAGATATGAACTTATGTGCTACATATATGAAATTTTGTGTTGCTGATTTGAAACCCTCTGCTACAGATCTGAATGTAATGTTGGTTCTTCAACAGTCCTGCTCTGATACCATGTGAAATTTCTCTAAACCCAGTTCACTAAACCAATTAATTTTTTTGTTAACTGATTATGCTAGGTTTTCTTCACAAACAAATAATACACAACATAAATAATAACCATGAACTTAACAGTAAAATATAACAACAATCACATCAAATGTGCAAAAGTAATTTTTGTACAATTCATCCCTAGAAAAACCCAAGAGGGAAAACCAGTGCAATAGATTTGGATTTTATTATTATTTAGCAGGAAAATATAGAGATATCCTACAATAAAATTGGCCCAGTCAAATGCCAAACCTCCTCAACAAATTTACATCCCCTTTTTGCAAATCCTCCTAAGACAAATCGTGCTATAAGACACCCTTGTGTGAGCCTATGCGTAACTATACTATTTCTTGCGTGGGTTCTGTGTCACCTAGTACGACTGCTCTCAGATATGTAGGAAAAGATCTCTACAATGCTGAATATGTGTGCCAAGCTCAGTGTAGAAGCTTCCTCTATCTCCCTACAAACTCTCTCTCCAAACCCTCAAGCAATTCTCCTCTTTCTCTCTTCAGAAAATTTCCCCTCTCTTGTGCATAATACGGCCCTCACCAAGTTGATCTCCTTTTTACTCAATGAGAAAGTGAGAAACTCTATATCCAAAAGGATAGAGGGCCAAGATTGATTCTCACACACCTTATGAGATCAATGGTCAAGATTAAAATACCACAACTTAAATTATTTCTCGTTTTAACTTTATAAAAAAAGTACTCATTAAGTCAATATTAAAATATAACCTATTTAATGTACTTTTTCCTGAGTACAACTTTAAGAAAAATATTAACCCATCAACTTAGCTAAGTTTCATTGTCCTCCTCCATGCTAGGATGCCATGCACGGTGAATACTGTCCTTGCTATCCAATCTCAACACCTTATGTCGTGGACAAATAAAAAGAGCCTGGCCCAAATATTTCCTTTATGTTGTAGCGACCCAACCAAAGATTGTCAAACTTTTGATGCATTCCAGGTTTTTCTCTCCTCTTGTCCCACATTAAGACCTAGTCCCCCTTCTTGAAATCCCTTTGTCTTGATCTATGATGAAAAGTCCCTTTTACTTTTTCTTGGTTCTTTTCTATTTGATCAAAGGTCATTCTTCGAGTTTCATCCAATTCCATAAGTTGATCAATTTGCCCCTGCAATGCTTCTTTATCTGTGGAAAATTGTTGGGCTATTTGGACTGCTGGAATCTGAAGGTTCATAGGTAGGCGCGCTTCTAACCCGTAAACTAACTCAAAATTGTTTTTCCTAGTAGAGGTCTTATTAGTTGTGCGGTTTTCCCACAAGGCATACTTAATTTTTCTATCCCAACATTTCTTGTTTCCCCAACAATTGTTTTTACAGTATTCATGATGTTTTTGTTGTTGGATTCCGCTAAACTGTTTTCTTGAGGATACTAATTTGAGGAGTGTGAAAAAATGATTCCATACTTGAAATAAAACTATTTGAGTGCCATCGAGCTAAGAGATTTGACGTTATCTGTGGTTATCTTGGCAGGAACGCCGAATCTTTTGATGATTTTTTCCTCAAGAAACTTCATCACAACCTCTTCTGTTGCTTTCTTTGTTGGGATGGATTCCACCCATTTGGTGAAGTAGTCAGTGGTGGTAAAAAACCATCGATAACCATTCCTATATTTTTTCTTAAACTCTCCAATGAAATCTAGTCCCCATTGTTGAAAGGGTTCTTCTATGACGAGTGGCTTAAGGGGAAGGGTAGGGAAGTGTTGTTTGGTGACGAAAAATTGACACGACTGATAGGATCTGACGTACTGATGTGTGTTGGAGAAAATAGTGGGCCAATAATATCCTTCCCTTAAGTTCTTATGGGAAGTAGTGTGATCTGCAAAATGACATCCACAATACCTTGAATGAAGGTCAACCATTAACTTTTCATCTTCTTACTTGTTCACACATTTGAGGATCACCCCATCAGGGTTCCTTCACTCGAGACCGTCTTCTGTCAAGCAATACTTCATAGCTTTGAGCCTTAGGGCTCTCCTCTTATGATTTACCAAATGATCAGGGCAAGTGAGGTTATTCAAGTAATAAATGATATCCGAATACCACTCATCATTCTCAATTTCACTTACGACAACGTTGATTTGTTCCTTCTTTCCCATTTCAATGGATTCTTGATTGCTTTCTGTCAACATCTTATCCAAAAATTTACCTTTGATTATGTTGGATGGTCTGATCTCCAAATCGTATTCATGTATCTATGAAACCCATTTTCCCTTAATCCAATACAATTCTGTTGTGATAAAACATCTTTTACAACGAGGTAAGCGACAAAAGCTTTGATCTTGTTGTATCCCACATAAGTTCAAAAATGCTTGAGGGACTTGATAAGATAAAAGGCTTATTTTTTCGTAATGGTGTAATTCATCTAAGATTCCATAAGGTTCTTGCTGATGAAAGCAATTGGTTGTTCACCCCCCTGATCATTGTTTTTCAACACAACTCCTACGATGGTGTCCTTTGAAGCGAAAGAGAATATGATGAAGTCCTAAGCAAAATTTGGACTAACCAGGACCGACGCGACAATTATTTCTTCCTTGATACATTGGAAATCTATCTTACCTTTGTTGTCCCATTCAAAATGGGCATCCTTCTTTAATAATATATTAAGGTGTTTAACAATTTCGAAAAAGTTCAGAATGAACCTCTTTGTGAAGTTAATCTAGCCAAAAAAAGACTGCAAGGATTTCTTGTCTTTAGGGAGAGCGATATTTTTTATCGCTTCAATATTGGAAGGGTCTATTGGTATTCCATCTTTAGAAATAATATGACCAAGTAGCTTGCCTTTATCCACACCAAAGATTTACTTCTTAGGGTTGAGAGAAATGCCATATTCTCTACATCTTTGGAAAATCGTTCTTAAGTGCTGGATGTGCTGATCCCTTTTCTTGGAGATAGTGGTCAGATCATCCTGGTAAATCTCTATAATTTTCTTGAGAAAATCCATGAAAGCATACCAAATCCATGAAAGCATAATCCATGGCACGCTGGAAATTATCCCCTACATTGGTTAGTCCAAAGGGAATTCTCAAATACTTATAAGTCCCCCAAGGGGTGGTGAAAGAAGTTTTTAGTTGGTCATACACCTTTACCAACACCTAATTATATCCTGAGAAACCATCAAGCATGGGCATCATCTTTGCTCCAGTGACCCATTGTAGAAGATACTCCATGTTTGGTAGAGGATAGTTGTCTTTAAGTGAAGACTGGTTCAAATTTCAGAAATCAACGCATATCCTAATATCACCAATATTTTTTCAGACAATGACTGGATTAGATATCGAAGATGAGTATCTGATAGGATCAATTATTCCTGCCTCAACCATATTTTGCAACTCCTTTTGGACTTGTGGGGAAACATTCAGGTTGATTTTCCTGATCTTTTATCTGAAGGGTTTTGTGCCTTCCTTAAGGGGAATAGTGTATTGTATGACATCCTCTCGATAATCCTTCAAATATTTGTAAGACCAAGAGAAAACATCCTTAAATTTTCTTACGAGGGAAATCAACTTATCCCTTTCATCAAGCATTGATCCTTTTCCAAACTTGACCATATTTGGGGATTCCTCAGTGCCAATATTGAATTCAATGACCTTGTCATTGATTTTTCTTGATGAATTCCCCTTATACATGTCATTTTGATATAAAAAAATCTCTCTAGGGGGGTGACACCTTTAGGTAAGGGTCTGTCAGGTAAATCAATGATTTCAATATTTTCCCTTTCCTCCAATAAGTTTATCTAGGCTTCCGAGAATTCACCTTCATTCTGGAGAAAAACATAATCAGGTTTTCATTATCAAAAACATGCCAATGTTCCAAGTTATCAGGTAGTGAAGGCTTGAAATTTACTTCCACTTTATAGAGACCGATTTCTTTGAAAAGATGTAAGGTAGAAGCGGAAACGACAAGGTTCTCTGCCAAATTATTCTCTTCCCTATGGATGGCTTCAATAAAAAAGTTATCAAACTTCTTCATGGCATCCCATACAACATCTTTGTAGTGTTTCAACCTTGGGTTCTTAGCAGGGAATTTATTATTAACCCGTGAAACGATAAAGTCCGAGTCTCCTCGTACATGTAGGGACTTGACATTCATATAAATGGTAAGATTCATGCCCATGAAAATGGTTTCATACTCGACAATTTTGTTTGTGTAGTTAAACTCAATCCTATACAAGAACATGGTAGTCTCATTGTCTGGTGATCTTAAGATTATTCCTGCGCTCGAGCCTGAGATTGAGTACACACCATCAAAGTCTAAGCCCCAATATACTTCCTTCTTTTCTTCATTAAGGAAAAGGGAGTTTTCCAAAATGAAGGTGTTTCCAATCCCCTCATCCACGACCTCATGGGTTATGTTGATGTGATTTACAAAATCTTTTTTTTTGGTCTCATATGGGGTAAGAGTTTTCTCCTCACTTTTGATGACACCAATTTTCTTCTCTCTATGCGGCTTTGTTATAACTTGTTGAATATGTTTCAAAAAGGTTTACTTAGCTTGCCTTGATGCTCATTTTATTTCAACCTGAAAAAACCTTATATGATGGGGGAAGTGTTTTTTTAGATGTTGGTTCCTTTTCTTTACCCAACATAATCATCGTGTGACCAACAACTTTCTTAGCGGCCTCCTCTCGTTCCCTCTGCAGGAATGTCCTGATATTGTGGGGAGGGTATGGTACGAAAAAGTCATCAACTTGATTAATCTGAACGATTTCCTCCAGACAGTCTTCATATTGGCTAAGAGACGAGGTGATGTTCTATTCTATATCACACGCCCTTTCTTGGGCTTCAAGTAAAGTTGTATGGCGTTCCCTTCCAATTAGAACTCTGCAAGGGTCTGTCATGGTTGATATGTAGGACTTGAGGATGGTACTCATAGAAGGTTTGAAATCTCAAGTAAAAATCCTCAGAAGGGTATTTAACCTATCATTGAAATCCCTTATAATTTCTCCTGAATTGCTTTTGTAGTTATAGAGTTGTTCATAAAGGGACCGATAATCTTTGTTTTTTCCGAATCTTTTGGCAAAACATTCTTGAAAGAGATCCCAACTTGTGATTGTTCTTGGAAGAATACTATCATACCATTCCTTATCCCTTCTGACAATAGTGTAGGATAAGAGTCTCATATGGACATATTCATGTTGGTCATAAGGTTCAAGAGCATGGAGGAAGGCATCTAAGTGATCTTCGATTGTAACTGGATCATCTCTCGAAAATATGGAGAGCCATTCCTTAAAGTCCATTGGGAGTTTGTGAGGAGATCCAGGTATCTTTATCACGTCTAAAGTTTTGTATGCATATTTAACCTATGGGATCCTTGTAGCACTTTGTGAACTGGGCACAAATGAGAGTGGAGGTGTAGAGGCAATAGATGAAGATGGAGGGCTAAGAGAGGTAGATGGACAATCTTGGGAAGTGGGAGATGATGGTGGACTAGACCATTTCGGTGAAGGATTATGATTCCTGGAAGTGTTTTTGGAGGTTGGGTAATGCCCCTTTTGGGTATGTCTCATAATAGAGTTGTCAGATGAGCTCTAGGAAAAGATTATCAAGTGTGGAAGGGGAACGTCCTTCAAGTGGAGTCACCAGGAAAGCTAGGGGTAAAGGCTTTGGGATGGTACCTTGTCAAAGTGTCGTTAGGGCACGAAAGAGGATTCAAAATCCTCCCTGTCAATGACACCAAAATGTTATCATGCAAAATGTAGGTTGGCAAAATCTCGACCCAAACCACAAGATGGTGACGACTAGGAGAATACAGACCTACTGTCACCTTCGATAGGTACTCATGTCACTTTAGAGGTGAAATGATCACCTCAAGGGGGGGATCTTGGGTGACCTTAAAGGGAAATGAGATGGAAAGTGATACTTATGAATGGATTCCCATATAGGTCAAGTTTCTAAATGGAAAGTGGCTTGGAAATGAGTCTTGATAGTGGTCAATGGTTTCCAAGAAGTTTTAGCACCTGCGAATGATGATAGTACATTTTCAAGACACAAGAAAAACCAAGTATACAATTTATATGTTAAGTGGAAAAGAAAGTTTATATTTTTGTCCCCATTTGCAACACTCAATAGATATATATATCAACAAACAAATTATTATTAGAGCTTCTAAAAAAAGATGCTAAAAGTATAACAAATGATCTGCAAGAGGTAAGCTAGATAAACACTAGTATAACTCCAGTATAAAAGCACAAGACTTTAGAAATGAAACAAGGCTATAAGAAACAAGTACTGGAGAGATATTATTCAGCCTTGTGGTTGTATAAAACAAGTTTTTACAGCAGAAAAATCAGCGACCAAAAATCACAAAGAATCCACCCAAAATATGCGCTAGGACTAGTAGATTATAATGGTAAATTGTTAGCAATTTCTGACAGTTGAATTGTGAGTTATGAATAAAAAAGAGAATAATTTCCTGCATCCCTAATGGTTGTCGCTTTAATTTAGTTGTATCTTCCAAGAGACTAAGTAGAATCAGAAGCCCTAGAGGATTTATAAACCTCAAAGCATCATGAAAAGTTTCCAACTTGAACAAGATCAATATCTCACTAAATCACATTTACCAAGGTAAACAATTTATTTCTCCAATGAAAACTTCATATTAGTGCCTTTAAAAGAATGGTGAATGGATTCCTTAAAACACAAGTTATATCAACAAGATCCCTAGGGGTGTAAACCCTCTTACTCCCTAGGGCATGCAAACCAAACTCAAGGTAGATCAAGGTGTACACCCTTGTACACCTCCAACATACCTTTCAATAAAAGACTTGTAAACTAGAAAATGAAGAGAACTTGATGCAGGGTGTATGAAATTATACTCCTCCTATGGTTTTAATCAACAATATCATGAAATGAGCAAGACTAATGTAATTTTCCTTACCAAAACCAAGAAAGTTGCAAGATCAAACCCTAGTTTCACCAAGACAAACCATCCATAAGAAATAAAAAGAGTGTCTAAGAGGTGCACAGCACATTATCTCATCCATTCATCAAGAGATATACCAAAAATCATTTGCAAGAGAGAGAGAGATACCAAATTTTCCCAAAGAGGGCACAAATTTCAGCCAAGTAGTCTTCTCACAATGGGAGGCCTATGTTCAAATGAGACAGAAATGATCTATATTTATACAAAAACCTCT
Source organism: Picea engelmannii (assembly GCA_009831015.1). NCBI lineage: Eukaryota > Viridiplantae > Streptophyta > Pinopsida > Pinales > Pinaceae > Picea > Picea engelmannii. The sequence continues at coordinate 155,971 of ML787782.1, forward strand.
AATAAGAGTTTTTCCACAAAACTTAGGGTAAACCAAAAATCAAGGGGACAACAACACTTAATTTTCCCCTTTACAATTTAAAATTTGATTTTGCACAATAAAAACCCTAGAAAAAGCATGATCTCACCCCTTTAGGGCAACATTTTGGCATCTTTGGCAAGTCATTAAGGTTGGGGATGAAACATTGGGCCTCCAAAGGCCTTCCCCTAAGTTGCTAGGGCCCTCTCTACACCAATTCAAGGCATCCTCATCAAATGATGCCATGTGTCCCTTCACCACCAAAGCCTAACCCATGCATCACATCATGCCCTCAAAGTATTATGTTTTGGTCCCAAGAGTAAGTCATTGGGATAGTAAGAAGTTTGGTTAGGTATTCCATGGTGTCATATCAAGCCTCCAAAGGCAATCATAATAATCTAACATTTGGGCCCTGGTATCCAACCCATGGGCTTCAATCCCCAAGGAATCCTAGGCTAAGATTGTTCTTTCAAAACTGTCCACCAACTAGGTCCTGCAAAGACAATGAATACGCCCTCCAAGGATCTTAAGTAAAATGCATCGTGATGAGTAAATCGAATCAATAAAAGATCCATCCAATAATTTGCATCCAAACCACCTTGTCAAAATAAACAAGTGCTCAAAGACCTTATGCAATATTCCAAGTTTAGGTATGGTAGGGTTGACAAAATGACCTATTGAGTGAATCGTACCTCAAGTTTAGGAGTGTTTCCCAAGTGGACCTTTCTCTAAGTAATGTGGATGAAGTGACATGGATTGGGGAAAGACTCTTGGGAATGGGGTTCATGAAATAAAAGGGGTTGTAGTGTCTCATTAATGGGTGCCTTTGTAGAGGGTGTGTTGCACCTTCGTTTTCAATGCAACCTTTTTCCATGCCCATTTATTGCCTTTTATTCTTTTAAGATCTTTCTAGGTTGAAACCAAGGTGGGGCTTCTACCTTAGCATGAAAAGCAATGCCCACCTTAAATCCAACCTGTCCACTTCATGCTTCCCCAAGTTGAAAACATGTGTGGGGCTTCTACCTAAGCATGAAAAATTGTGCCCACACATGCTCCACCTTGGTTAGCATTTTTCATTACTTATTTTTTTATGGGTCCCATCAGTTTCTTACGAGAGACATTTCATTGTCCTTGGGATCCCTGGGTGAGCATATAGAAGGTTGATGATTGGATTTTATCTTTTTCCAGATACAAGCCTATGGGCCTTCAACCCCTTCTTCTCATGAAATGAGGGAAAACCCCTTCTTGGGTCACTATACCCAAAAATCCCAAAAGGTAAAGAGATGAGGGGATGAAGTGTGGAAAGTGACAAGTATGATCAGGAATGGCACGATGACTCATCAATACGACCTACCAATAGAAAACCTACCCCTAAGGGTGTCCCACTTACTAGGGCGCAATGTCAACCACCAAAGTGAAACAAGGAAAAGAGCATAATGTCCAAGAAGATGTTACATAATCAAAATCAGTTTAAAATTCAACAAACTTAAATGCCTCAAATATTGAAATGACACTCACCATGATACCTAGATTATAACTCATGGAGCAATACTTGATGTCTTCCAGAAGCCAACTGATGTGGTGGATACCGTCGTGATGAACCTGGAGCTATGGTGGCGAGGTGGGTCTGTATTTGTGCAAGTGGACACTGTTGGTCAAGATGTCTCTCGGTACTCCATGTATACAACCCGAGGGCCTCAATACATCATCTCCTTAGTTATCCCTAGGTGTTGGGGATAACAGGTTGCAAAATAATTCAAAACATGTAAATTTATTTCTCTTATGTTTGAGTTATATTCGATGTTATGTTTTAATTATATTTTCTACTATGTGAATTAATATTTACAAATAAATAAGTTTTTGTTAAAAATGGATATTAAAAATATAGAGGTGATGTTTTTGAGGACACAAGAGTTGTTGTGATGTTTAGTGGACATATTTGTTATGTTGCATAGACATAGTTCAAGTATACAATCGCATGGACCTTGTCACAACATCACTTGGGGATTCAAGCTTGTAATTCCAACTTATATGATGTCAAGCCTGTAATGCCAACTTATATGATGTCATTGGATTTATTATGAATTGTTTTATCAAAGTTTATTTTTTGAGCTAGAATTAATCCCCAAAGAACAATGGTATGTCACGACTTATTACTAGTCCATTGAGGCACTTATTGCTCAACAAAAATAAATATTACCTATACACTTCTTTTATATATATGTGTGTGTGTGTGTGTGTGTGTGTACATATATATATGTACACACACACACACACACACATATATTCCATAGATCCTTAAGGGTTACCTCAATCAATTGAACCATCTACCTAAGGCATTTTGTGAATGGGGAGGTCATATGTAACAAGTTCAAATCCAATTGAATCCCTCAAGGTTACTAGTTTTTATTTTGGTTGGCAGTTGAGCCATCCTCAATTTGAATATTATGGGGAAGAGGGGAGGATCCAATGATATTTTACTTGGAGCATGCATGCACATGTGTGCACACACATGCATGTGCATGCATGCGTCTTCAACAAAAAATATCAAATGGTTAGCTTAACTACTTGTTGTCGATGTCACTATGCATATGGATAGTTCTTTACCAAGATGTGCTCAATTCAAACCCCTCTAGGGTATGTGAACTAGTCTATGGTGATAGGTGTATTGGGGATGCCAACCACAAATGTGGGGAAACATCCCTTGGGTTTCCTAGGAAAAAATTCTTCCACTAAAAAAGTTTGTATCATTTTTATTCCATTAAGAAAACAAAGGTGGAATGATACATTCTATAAAGTGTCTCATCTATACATAGATAAAAAAAACTATCCATCTCAAATTCCATGATTTCTATAAATTTATAAAAACAAGAGTGTATTCAATAAGAAAAAGGAGTTTATAAAAAATAACATGGTTTACCACTTTAAATGGTTTCTAAAAAAAAATAAAAATGTGGGACCCTCCCAAAATATAACCACATACATGAAATCAACTCATAAACCAGCAATAAGCATTCTAAGGATTAAAAAACAATATTCCTATGTAGAAGAGATATACTCTCCCCATTCTTATGTTGAATGACCATGACAAATGTAGAGATCGTAGATCTGATCCATAGCCCTCTTAGATAACTCGACTACAAGTTAGTTGTTCTCTTACATGGTTTATTGAAAAATAATAGTTTGGAAATAAGGAATTAATTCCCTTGACTAGAGAGTAGCATCCTACATTAAAATGTTGTGATTTGTAAATAATCCCTTCATCCATGCTATGACTAATTATGAATCCCCAAATATTTAAAGCTTCCTTGGACCTTTTTCATATGCTCGCCTAATCAAAATATATATTGCTTTGAATTCTTCCCTTTTGTTTGAGCCTTGTCCCAACCCACAATAGATAGAGAGCCACTAAGTTTATTATATAAATAGAAATTCCCCAACTCCATATTCACTTAGATTCCCTCTAAATACTCTGCCAAGAAAATATCAAGGGGTTGATCTATCCATGAAAAAATCCTTTATCTTACGCCACTTTGTAGATTTATGAGCTTGCTTGAAAACAATATAAATGTTTTGAATTTTATAGAATTCCTACAAGGAAGAGAAGAGCCTACATTTGAAGATAAATTCATTATGAGCATTCCATATGGCCCATAGAACCATTGGAGGAAGGGATTAATGATTTCTCAAATATATGTCATCCGTGTAGTGTTTTAAGGTATGCAACATAGAAGTATGAAAATTCTCAGTGCAAGTGGAAGGTATCTCATTGTCAATCATGCCCTCAAGCTCAGGGGATTTGGCCTAGGCCACAAGCCACAACTACATAAAGTGATAGCATACTACTTCAAGCTCCTTCAACAAATCATGAATATTGCAATGAAGCATGTCAAGTTCAACAAATGTGTTATCCAACTGAAGTTGGAATTGTTGATTATGTTGGTGTAATTTGGTGTTTCACTTTTAATAGTGGGTGGGGAGAGAGAGAGAGAGAGAGAGAGAGAGAGAGAGAGAGAGAGAGAGAGAGAGAGAGAGAGAGAGAGAGAGAGAGAGAGAGAGAAATCACTAGCCACCAACTCCTCCTAGCTAGAAATCACCCCCAACCAAAGCTGGTCACTACACCAAAGATCCTTTACATGCTAGCACCAAAACCAACAAATCCTCCTTGACACATACAACAAGATACAACAATATCTAGTCCACACTAGAACTATTGTATTCCTTGGGGTTTGCAAATCTTAGTTGTGTTGAATCACACAAGTACATGGAAAGATAAATCTAGCACCAACCTCGAAATCTACATGTCTATCCTATGGTTTGAGTCATCAAATCCTAGATGTTCAAATCTCGCATCAACATAAGAAACAAGACCTCCATGGAACACCAAGTATACAAATAATTGAGTCTTCTTCCAAGAAAGGCATCACACCAAGCTCAAGAGTCATTAAGCTAGTCTCTCTATGATCTTTCCCTAACCTCACATCCCATGATAACATGGCTCCAAAATAATGAAAGGAATTAACTCGACTCTCCATGTCATTTACTTAGGTAGAAACCACAATACTACAACAATATTCACAATAACCATCATCATCTCCAACATCATGTTCTTCTCTAGGGTTTACATGCATGGCACAAAACCTAGCATAATAAGAGAAAACCCTAACATCACAATAGAGAAAAATATCTAAGAACATCCAAGATGTCTCTCTCTTTCTCTCCTTATCTTCTCCCAAGATTTCCTCATGATCCTAATGTCATTCTCCTAGGATTTATTTATGAACCCTAGTGTATTTATCCCTACAAGACTTCTCCAATATGATACAAAGAATATAGTACAAATGATGATAATCAATAAAAGAGATCTCTCATCCCTTAAATACAGAGCATGCTGGGAAGACTAACATACAATAAGGAAATAAGTTCATGCAAGTAACCAATGAGGTATCTCAACATGGAGCACTCTATAATACAAGGATGTACATGTGTCAAAATAGGGTTTATCCAACCCCAAAGGTGAAATTCCCTCCAATCATGATCCTCCTTGGGATCAACCCCCCCCCTCCAAGATGGTGTACTCTCCAACAAGCTATTATTCCAACACCCCGTCTTCGATGATGGTCCTTTATTAAAGTGTCCTCATGCAAAGTGCTCCTTATCTAACTATGTGCCCAATGCTACTCTCTTGTGTGATAATGTGGTCACTAAGATCCAATGCTCCTGCTCAACATATGTTTCTGATTCCATCACCGACCTCCATGAAGTATGCTCCTCAACTCAAGCATCCTCAAGTCAAATGTCCAATCTCCAAGGTATATATTAGATGGTCCCAAGATCTTAGGTCCAAGTTCCCAATAATCCTCTTCCTAGGTAGGTACCTCCATTAATCAAGAAAATGACTCCCCCATTGTGTGCACCCAATAGGTTAATCATCATGTCAATCAAGGTAACAACCTTCTAGGTAAGGGTATTATGCTAACACTCTAACCAAGGTCAAGTATCCACCCAAATTGAGCCATCCATATGTCCATGAAGAATCACCAAATAAGTAGGAGATATGCCACTCCCCTAGTAAAGTGAAACACTTTCGGAGTAACTCCAAAAGATAATAAGGATATTTCCAACATAGCAAGGTGAAAGCCAAAAAACTATAACCATACCAGAAGCAATAACCTGTAGCATGGACATCCCTTATCACATCCACAAATTCATCAATATGAGTGTCATGCATGCATTCCTTTGCAACATGGAGTGATACATGTGGATATCGATGGCCACCCACCTTTTCCAACTGGCTGAAAACAATTTTCTGGCAATTTACTATTTTTAACAGTTTTTAACTTTCGGGGCCATTTTGAGGGCCTAAATGAAGGTTTTTTGTGACCTATATTCTCAATGATAAACAAAGGCTCTGATTGATCCCCCAAAAATGAATACACTCGACGATACCTTTCCAATGAGCTATCGTGCGCCCCAAACGGAGTTCGTATGCCAAAGTTATGCCCCTGGTAAGTTGATACACCAAACTACCCAAAACGAGGGTCCACAAAACTGTTGGCTTTTCATCTTCCGGGGTTAGGGTTTTGAGTTTTCTTTATGATAAAAAGGCCTTTGGAGCCTCATTGTAAAATCATCTTCTTGCGAATGGGAGTAGCGAACACATCTCTTCTCAGAGATAAGCTGCCACCATTCTAGTGAGTCTTTCACTCTGTATTTTTACAATGTTTGTACATTTTCGCTCATTAATAGAAAATTGTGTATTAATGTATCTCTGTGGGTTGCATCTCTGATACATTTATGTTATATTATTGGATATTCGAGATATCTCTATACATTTCTTTATTATATCTCTACTCTCATTTCGTGTCGAAAATAATCTGGATCCGTGATATTAGAGCATGCTACTCTTGATCGTTTTTTAGTGCATGTACCCGATGAGGTCCAAGTATAGCAAGTTGGGTCTCGAGCTTGTCTCTCTTGAATACAATCGCTCTCGCACATCCAAGAAACCCTCCATGGAGGAATAAAATAAAAACGACAGAGCATATGATTCTATTAATCTGTTGCTTGAGCAAGCTCTCACGTGACAAAGGGACGAAATGATGGCGAATTTTTCCCACATCCTTCAACGCCTGCCGATAAAAATAGGCACGTCTTCATCAAGAAACCACTTTGGAAGTAGCTCACCTTTCAAGGTACAAGTTAATTTTGATATTCCCATATTTGAAGGACAAATATATGTGGATGCCTTAAAAAAATGGTTAAATCTGCTAGAAGGTTATTTCTCTATTCATAATTTCTGCGGCAGGGAAAAAATCACCTTCACAGTCCTTAAGGCTCTCCCCCATATCAAACATTGGTGGGAAACTTACTGGGAAAAAATTTCCATAGAGGATTCTAGAATATATGGGGCCAAGCCCACTTGGGATTTTTTTGTGGATGCGGTAAAGGAACAATATTACCCTGTTGGAAACTATGAGTACCAGTACATGAGATGGACCACACTGCGGCAAGAGAGGGGCCAAGCCATTTTGGATTTCACCAATACCTTCCATACCTTGCACACCAAGCTGGGTATCAAAGACTTCGAACGACATTTGGTTTTGAAATACAGTGGGGCTCTACACAAATACATCCAAACTGAAATGGATTTTCTGGACATCTCATCACTCGGTGCTGCTTATCGATATGTTGTTAAAATCCATCAGAAATTTAGGCACCAGAATGAATGGGAGTTTGGTTCTACAACTACGCAACAACCAAAGTATGATAAAGATGACCCTAACAAACAGTCTCTTGAAAACTAGTCCAAGCTACAAGAAAATAAGGGTCACTTAAAGATGAAGAAGGACACCGAAAATGGTGTGATTTCAAACAAAATCCCCTGGCACAACACTGATGAATGTTTCTCAAAACAGTCATTGGTGGCCAAGATCAAAGATAAGGAGCCAAACCCTGATTCATAATATAATTCAAAAAATATTGATAGAAGACAGATCATCGACGCAGACCCCACTGCTATTGTCGCGAACGAAGAAATTCAATTAGAAGAACCCATAGATCCTGAAGAGGGGGAGTGATTTTTTCATTCACAGATGTGGGTGAAGGGGACCCCGCTACATTTTATTGTTGATACTGGAAGCCATAAGAACCTCATCTTAGTAGAGGTCAGAAAACATTTGGGATTGTTGATAACACCACACCTGCAACCATACAACATTGGGTGGCTTCGCCAGGGACGAGATATTCGTGTCAGCCAACAATGTCTATTTTAATATGGCATCCAACCCTTCAAGGATGAGGTATTATGTGATGTTGTCTCGCTGGATGTCTGTGATTTTCTCTTGGGCCAACCATATATGTGGAAGCGCCATGCTATCTATGAGTCTCGACCCCGTAGTGTCATTGTTACTCCGAGGGGTCATCTCTATAGGATACCAAAGGTAGTTCCAACTACTGTCCCACCTAAAAAATGCCACAAGGTAATATCTCATACTACAAGATTCAACTTCTTCACAATTTGTTCAAAAGGTGAAAAAAATGATACTACAACCACTACAACCTCGAACCAAGCACCTTCTATCCAACAGAAGCAAGTCGACAAGATTGCAAAAAAGTGTAAAGATTCCTTTTGCACACATGAATATCATGTATCCAGGCTGGTTAAAAAGGTCCAACCCTTCTAGCCACAGGTTCGTGACAACCTTAAACAAGCTAAGCAACACAAGTTCTCCAACAAGGCAAGCAACTCATCAAGATGCAGATTTAGCAAAAGCTTTTCCCTCTCCCCTGGGAACTCAAAACAATGGATAAAATTGCTTCCTAAGGAGGGAGGATTGATCCAGGTGGATATCAGTGGCCACCCACCTTTTTGAACTAGCTCAAAACAATTTTCTGGCAATTTTGGTAATTTACTATTTTTAGCAGTTTTTAACTTTCGGGGCCATTTTGAGGGCCTAAATGAAGGTTTTTGGGATTGATATTCTCAATGATAAATGAAGTATTTTATTGAGCCCCCAAAATGAATCTCCTCGACGATACCTTTCCAACAAGCTATCGTGCGCCCCAAACAGATATCGTATGCCAAAGTTACGCCGCCGAGAAGTTGATACACCAAACTACCCAAAACGGGGTTCACAAAAATGTTGGCTTTTCATCTTCCAGGATTAGGGTTTTGGATTTTCTTTATGATAAAAATGCCTTTGGAGCCTCATTTTAAAATCGTCTTCATGCATATGTGAGTAGTGGACACATCTCTTCTCAGAGATAAGCTGCCACCATTCTAGCGAGTCTTTCACTCTGTATTTTTATAGTCTTTGTACATTTTCACTCATTAATAGAAAATTGTGTATTACTGTATCTCTGTGTTTATGGTTGCATCTCTGCTACATTTATGTTATATTATTGGATATCCGAGATATCTTTGTACATTTCTTTATTATATCTCCTCTCTCATTTCGTGTCGAAAATAATCCGGATCATGGAGGGTATCTACAATGAAGTGTCCTCATTATGTAGGAAGTTCATGGTCTAGAAAACCATTTTGGAAACAAAATTGTTGATATTCATTATCTTGCCACCTTTGCTACCATGGGTCATGCTATATTTGACATAGAGATTAGAATGCACAATTTTCTTGGCTTCCTTTTTATCCTAGAATGATGTGGTGATGTCTATAATATAAGTGGAGAGTATTGTTAAGTCCCCTATGGCCTTGACATTAGGAGGATATGAATTATCTATATTTATATGTCCTTGGTGTACATGAATGAGTGCATTGAGCCACTTATCCAGTGCTCTCAAAGTCAAGGAGCTTCAAAACATTCATCAACATGGAATTTTATAAACCTTGAAATTTAAGCTTTATCTCCACCCTCATTTGGCTATTTCCCATTCTAACAATATGTTGATAAACACATAGTTATAGATTTAGGAAAATCTCCCCATCCAAAAAATTATGGTTAATCATCTTGGTGGTTTCTACTCATCCATTCAACTCCTTAATCAACATGAGATAAGTGTCCATGAATTCACCTAGAATGACTTCCTTCCGTATGAGCTCAACTCTAAAGTCTATATTCCCGATTTCATGTATTGGTTTGTTGCAACAATGTTGGTAAACTATTGATAAGCCTTGTTGGATTTCTTGGAGGGTGTTTTAACTATCACTTCATTGGCGCATATTGTAGGAAGTTCTCTAGAACTGTGTATCTACGCTCAATTATAATGTACACATGGAAGATAAAAAATGTAATTTTAGATACCTAGGGAGGTACACATGGGGAATAATTAATGCAATGTGGTAATAATTATGGAATAAGTCCCACTTGCTAATTGGTAGGTAATAAATAAGCTCATTAGGTAATTAGAGGGAATAATATAATAACGAGGGGTAGTTGGAATAGACCCCAAGGAATACTCACGAAAAAGTGTGTATACACACACACACATGAGCATCGTATTGGATATGTTGAGTATCATACTATTATAAGCATGTCTTGTGGAGCGATTCCTTCCATAAGGAGTAATTGATGGTGTTCTCTATATTCTTGGGTTTTATTCTTGTGAGAATGCACTTTATTAATTTGAAGCTAAGGGGTTTAATATTTTATCTACCAAGGTTCAATTCTACTTTCTTACCCAAGAAAGAGCTCTAAGACCACTTGAGACAAATGGTCTTAGAGCTCTTTATTGGACAAGAAAGCGAAAACGAATCTTGGTAGATAAAATATAAAACCCCGAGCTCTAAGACCACTTGAGATAAGTGATTGGAGATCTTTTCTGGACAAGAAAGTGGAAACAAACCTTGGTAGATAAAATATAAAACCCCTTAGCTTCATAATAATAAAGTGCATTCGCACAAGAGTAAAACCCAATAATATAGAGAAAACCATGAAAGTGGGTAACACCATCAATTACTCCTTAAGGAAGGAATCACTTTGCAAGCCATGCTTGTAAAAAAACAATTCTCAACATATCCAATACAATGATACTTGTGTATGTATGCTTTCTTATGAGTATTCCTTGGGGTTTCTGGTGGATCTATTTATTACCCACCAACTACCAAGTGGGTGTTATTCCATGATTATAGCCACATTACATCAATTATTCCCTTTAGGTACCTCCCTCAATACCTACTATCACATTACTTATCCTTCCTAGGTACATTGTATTACATCACCCTTCGCATGTTTCATCCTTGAAACATGAGTGGAAACCATATAAGATGATTTGTTAAGCAATGTAATCAATTGCTACCAAGCATGAGCATCCATTTGTCTAAGTAAAATGTGGACATGGGGTCCAAATACTACTTGACAACCATGATCTTGAGTATGGTTGTTCCTTTAGCATCATAATATATTTTTACTATTCTAATATCCATGCACATTTCTTTTATTCACTACAATGAAAAAACCACATGGGAGATGTTTTAGCAAAGGTTTTCAGTGTTACAAGATTGGGATTTTTCAAAAAACATCTATTTTTTACAGTAGTGGATAATTTAATGAATGATTTAGTGGATGTTCAATATAACTAAATATTCTAGGTGGCAGAAGACCATAATGGAGGTTTATTTACCTAGTGCATTTGAAACAGTAAGGTGCATTTCTATGCACATATTAGTGTGCATCTATGTGTTTTTTATACAATGAAATATCTAGTGCATTTTCTAGACATAGAATGCATCTGTGTTTAAGTTACTATAAAAGCATAGGTGTACCTAGGATATTTTAAAAGCATCGGCGTGACTTATATAATATTACACATAAGTGAAAATTATCTACTATTGTGCACTAAATGAAAATGACTAATTTAAATGCACAAGTGCCTAAATAGGTATGAAGCACATCATTGGTTTCAAGTAGATACAATACATTGTTATGTTTCAGTGCTGTTTTTTTTTGCATTGAAGGTATGCAAATGAAGCTTCTTGTTTTTTTTATAAAATTTTTGTTAATCATCATACATTAAATATTTTGTTTTTATAATAATATTGATTTTTATATTTTAATTAATGTGCTTGGATATAATTGTAACATCCCCACTATAATCCCCAGTTTATTTAATGCATATTGTAGATAGGAATGCGGTTGTGGCCAAGCGATGTAATATGCAAAATGCATTTTATGTTTTTAATAAATATAATGCAATACTCGTTGTTGGGAATGGACAGAGATGGGGGCTGATTAATCGAAAAGAGAGGTGAATTCCTAGAGAGAGTCCAAGAGGGGTCCAAAGGGGAATAATTTATGGGTATTAATTCAAACCCATATTTCTGAATTTTGTTATCATTTGGGGAAAACTTCTAATATTTGGTTGAGTGTATGAGAGCCTAATCATTGAATATTTGTCATAGGGTGGGTGAGAGAGTCACCTCCTATGATATTTATTGGAAAGCATGGGGAATAAGCAATCAACATTGGGTAGAGTGAGCAGTCAATTGTCATGGAAAAAGAGAGGAAATTTGTATAGGTGGTAACATGCAGTTTTAGACATTCAGTTTTTGACAGGAAAAACAAGAGAAAACACGGGAGGAGAGATTGGGAGTTGAAACAACAAGGATGAGAGAATTTTGGAGCATGTTGGAGTGATTTATGAATGTTTATGAAGTATAATTTAAAGATCCAGGTTGTCAGGCTTGAAGAGTGAACTCCTAAGTGAGTTGCATTGTATCAACAAGTTGTTGTTGTTGTCTTTGTTGGTGTTTTTCCTAGCAGTGAGTTCCCTTGAGTTCCTAGTTGAGAGATTCCTAGCTACATGTTCCAGAGAGACCCTAATAAGCGAAATAGATGCCCTATAGACTAAGAGAAGTGACGTGGTACATTCCTTGTGTTGGGCAGGTCAAGAGAAAGAGAGCTGGAGGAAATTTGGGATAGTTGTAGGAGAAATCTAGTGGGTTGTGTGATACTGAGCTATGAGGAACTATGAGAGTCACCCTTATTTTGTGGATTCCTAGCCCCAACTCAGGGTTGACTTGATGTTGATATTTGGAAAAAAAGGTCTATGGTTGGGTGGAATGTCCTTCCCAAGCAACTGGTTGCACAAACGTTTTATAAAAGAAAAAAAAATATTTGTTTTACTGAATTATTTATGAGTTCATGGATATGCATTTACTCTATGAATGAGAATGATTTTATATGTTGCTATAAATGTTTTATCAGTTTCATTCATGCTTGTTTAGAATGTTGTAGTTACATCTAATTATGGGTATTAGAATCTAGTTGTAAATGTGAATAAATCATAGCTAGTAAGCTACAAGAATTTGATTAGCAAGAAGAAATTTCATTTTTATGTGTTATTCCACAAGAAATGTTCCCTGGTTAAGTTGGGGAATGTTACAAAATGGTATCAGACCTCAAGTTTCTACACTGAGATTATATGGGCCAAGAGCCAGCATGAGTTGAGAATATTTGTGGTTGCATATTTCATCGTGTGACGAATTTGGGGGAAAAATGGTGAACATAAGTGAAATACCTGAATTATGAGAAGATTTTTGAGTTTGAGTGCTTCAAAGAAGCCAAGGAAGGTAATTCAAGGCATTGAGTTTCAGGTTGCAGAGTCGAATTCATCCATGGAAGTTGATTTCCTGTGTATTTCATGACGATCGTGAAGTTTAGAGATCAACGACCTAGATTAATTCAACCTGGAGAATCAATGGTCGAGATTCAATCTCAAGAGGATCAAAGATAAGCACTCCTGAAAGGCATTCAGGATGAAGGTTTCAGAAGATTTTGGATTCAAGCATAAGGTTGGGTCTGAAGGGAGGAGTCCGATGACACAATTCGAAAGAACATGAATCGTCAGAGTCCAAGGGTCGGAGTAGCTTTGGATGCCCGAAGTTGAGGCATTCCGATGGGAAAGACTTCGAGAAGAAATTTGGTCCGTAGATCGGAGATAACCAAGAAGTAATCTCAATGGTAGATCAGTGGTAGCTAGGAAGTAATCTCAGTCATAGATCAGTGTGGGATCCTCTTAAGCGAGAAAAGAGAGAGAATGACGTCATGATGACACACCTTGCCAACTTGACAACCAGAGAGTCCTAATGGTGACATGTGTCACCAACGGAGTGGGAAATGGACGTGAGTGTCTAGGTGGAGGTTGGAAGCCTTATGGAATTGATTTTAACCTATACCATAGGATCTGTACGTTGTTAGATCTTGACTGTTCATCGAAGGGGTGTTGCTTGGAGTGAGTTGATGACCCGGAGGGGATGCACTTCAATGGGAGGTACTCTGAGGAATAACCTGGATTGTTGATCGAGAAGTGGGACCAGTGTATTAACAATGGTCAATCTGTCATGGGCCCCACAGGGTCGTTATGAAGAGGTTGGAAGGAAGGGACATTAATCTTCGTGCAATTTTGAATTTTCGATGCTATCAAAGCCATTGATTCCTGACTCCTAGGACCCTTAGACCTATCGAAGGGAGTATGAGAGTAAAGAGTCGAATCACTTTGATGGGAATGCTTCGGCGATGAAGAAAGGCTCTAAGTAGATTGAAGCCATTTATTTGGAATTTTTTCGATTATATATTCCAACAATGCTTCATACTGTGAGTTTCATAGGAAGCCCGACAATGTTCGGACTATGATTTTTGGGGAATTCACATACCCAACAATTGAAGTTCCGATGGGAAGACTTTGAAGATGAGTTATGACAGGCCTAAAAAGGTCTAGAAGCAGCTTGGAAAGGAAAAGAAGATAAACGATTAGTATCAATACTAATTTTGAGACCAATGGTCTAGATCTAAGGACCGTTACAACAATAATTTAGTGAATTTTTCCATAAAAAATCTGGTTTTTGAAGGTCTTCATCTTGTAGGGAATTTTTGAGGGCCTAAACAATGTTTTTTGAAAATCAATTTTGTACCAAATTGTATGTCCTGTTAGGACACAAGTTTCTTCTTCTAAAATGATAGAGCTTGAAAAGAGCTTTTCCAACAAGCTAAATTGTTCATCAAACAGAGCTTGTATGAAGGAGTTACAACCAAAATAGTCGAGGGTAAAATTTAGTACCAAATTTCTTTTAGAAGACATATTTCCTAGCTCAGGAGTCAGTTTGGGGCCCAAGAGAAGTCTATGGAAAAATTATGGACTGTAGAACTCAGACATGGAGCTAGATTTGAGTTTTGGGTAGTTGGAAATGTGTTGGGAGAGAAAAAGAACACATGTAACATGCAAGGATATAAACGGGAAAATAGTCAAAAGTTATGAAGACCATAACTTTCTACTCAGAACTCAAAATTGGGAAAATAAATAGTCATTGGAAAGGACTTGAGGAGGAGAATCCATCTATCGACCCATAAAATTAATTTTAGTAGAAATGTTTTTAGCCAACTCAAAAGATTATGAGTAGTGGCATTAAAGGGCATAAAAAAAAGTATGAATTATTTTTTCAATTTGTGTGTGTGTTTATTTTCATCTAACATAAAACTATTTGCATACACATTTTCTATAGAGTTAGAGGTTCAAAAAATCAGTTTGGTTTTTATATGAGAACCATAACAATGGAAGATTCCCAAGGGTCCTACAGTCATGGGGAAGAATTCATAGGTCCGCATGTTAGCATGGGTAATGCTGAGAAAGAGTCAAATGGAAGAAGGGACAAAAAAGAGCCTGTAACTATGAGAAGCCTTCATAGACAAGTGTAGAGCTATAGGGAAGATAATGAAAAGATTATGAAGGCTCAATAAGAGATACTTCAAAGTTTGAACATGTTATAGAAGCAAACCAAAAAGGACTCTGGCACAAAGCCTGAAGCTGGTGCTAGACAAGTGACAACATACAAAACCCATAGTAGAAGGGATGAGCATGCGAATGATAGGAATTCAAGGAGTAGAAGTAGGAATCTCCATTCTCCAGAGAAATCCACTAGGATATCTCATCCTTGTTTAGGGCCAGGGAACATCCCAAGTGTGTCCCATGTTAGGAGACAAAGGAGAAGGCCCGAGGGGGACATATTGCAAGGCTAAATCAGGAAGATCAAGCCACCAACTTTCAATGGTGAGCATAGGAAGGGAGAAGATGTTGAGGATTGGATGTTGGAAATGAAGAAATATTTCCAACTACATGATTACCCCTCCAGGGTATAAACAAGTATTGCAGCCTACCACTTGCAAGGGAAGGTAGCCATGTGGTGGGACCAACTTAAGCAAGCCAAACACCTTGATGAGAAGAGGGTCTCATGGAGGTAGTTCAAAGGATATTTTCAAGAGAAATATTTATCTGACCATTACTATGAGAGGAATATGAAAGAGTTATTTGAACTCAAGTTGGGAATCATGATAGTGGATGAGTATGAGAATAGGTTATTTGAATTGCTAAAGTATGTTGACTTCATAAAGGATGAAAAGGTCAAAATCCAAAGGTTTTTGAGTGGGTTACCCTCCTTCTACAATGAAAAGATACAATATAATAACCGTAAAACTTTGGAGGAGACCATAAGGAGAACAAGGCATATCTATGAGCAGAGCAGAGGGATGCCAATATTTCAAAAGACTTGGAATGACAAGATGAAAGGAAAGAGGGAGCAAAGGCATAAAGGTTTTAAGACACCATTTTTCAAGAATAACTCTCTAGAAAATTAACAAGGCTAGTCATCCCAAAATGAACAAAAGACAACAAATTCTTTTGGAAAAAGGCCAAGGAAGCAACCTATACAAAGTTGGGGATGTGTGAGAAATCACTTGTATAAGGATTGCCCTCACAAAGGAGAAAGGATGAGAAATGTTCACAACATTCAGGAGGATGAAACAGTGGAATACATGGGAGGAAGCATGCCAAGGATTTATGCAGCCTTGGAAAACAAACAAACATAGTGTTAGTCCCCCATGATTGAAGTGGAAGGTAAGATCAATAATCATCCCATAGTAATTTTAATTGATTCTGGAGCTAGCCATAGTTACATAAAATCTAATATTATTGAAATATTTCATTTGCAAAGGAGTAATAATAAGAAATATTGGTTATTTAAGTTATCCATGGGGGCTAAGATTGCCCAATAGACATGAATGGACTCAACACAAAGGTAGATGTGAACATTATACCTTTGGGTTCATATGACTGTCTAATTTGCATGGATTGGTTGGAAAAACACCATGTTGTCCTAGACTGTTACAACAAGACAATAACTTGTATTGATGAGAAAGGAAAACAAGAAAATATTCAAGGCATTCCAAGAGCTGTGGTTGTTAGAGAAATTTCAGCCATGCAGTGGAAAAAGAGTTTCGGGGAAGGAATGCAAATTTTTGTAGACCACATGGAAGATGCAGCTAGAGATAAAATGGCTAGTCTTGAATACCATCTAATCTTGGGAGATTTTGTAGATGTTTTTGAGGAAATCTCAGGACTTCCACCAAAGGGAGATATCGATTTATCTATTGATTTGGTGCTAGGTGCTTCCCCAGTATCCAAGACACCTTACAGAATGGGCACACCAGAATTGAAAAGAATTGCAGATGTAGCTAGAAGAAATTTTGAAGAAGGGGTACATACACCCAAGTGTGTCACCTCGGGGAGCCTCGGTTCCTTTTGTGAAGAAGAAATATTGAACCTTAAGGCAGTGTATTGGTTTTAGACAACTGAACAAGGTCACCATAAAGAAAAAATATCCCCTGCAAAGGATTGATGATTTATTTGATCAATTGAAAGGTGAAAGAATATTTTCCAAGATTGAATTGAGATCCGACTATCATCAAGTGAGGATAAAATAAGAAAATATCAGAAAAATAATGTTTAGAACAAGGTATGGGCATTATGAATTCATGGTAGTTCCATTTGGACTATCAAATGCCCTAACTATTTTTATGTGTCTAATGAATGGAGTGTTCAAGGAGTACCTAGACAAGTTTGTACTTGCTTTCTTAGATGATATTCTCATCTACACTAAGTTTGAAGAGGAGCATGAGGAGCATTTGAGAATGGTGCTAAAGGTTTTAAGGGAGAATAAATTGTATGCCAAGCTAATTAAGTGCATCTTTTATCAAAAGAAGATCCATTACTTGGGGAATATTATTTCATCAGATGGGATAACAGTTGATCCTTAGAAAATAGAGGCCATTAAAGGGTGGATAGTGTCAAGAAATGTGACATAGGTAAGTTCATTTACGGGTCTTGTCGGTTATTACTGAATATTCATAAAGGGTTTTTCAAATATTGCAAGCCCAATCACTTCATTGCAAAAGAAAGGAGTGAAATTTGAGTGGACTCCAAAATGTGAAGAAAGTTTCTAGCAGTTGAAAATCATTTTGAAAAGTGCATCCATATTAAATATTGCAGACCCAGATGATGACTTTGTAGTATAGTACATATGTGTGCAAGGAAGGGCTCGATGGAGTCCTCAGTAAAAAATATCATGTGGTATGTTTTGAATCTAGAAAACTAAAGGAGCATGAGAGAAATTATGCTACCCATGATTTAGAGGTAGCAACCATTGTACACACATTGAAAATGTGGAGACATTGTCTCATGGGGAAGAGGCTTGAGCTAAGTAAAGGCCACTATGGTCTGAAACATTTATTTGGACAACCAACACTAAATGCCAGGAAAACTAGATGGCTAGATTTTCTTAGTGAGTATGATTTTGAAATTAAACATATTAAGGGAAAAGAAAATCGAGTAGTTGATGCACTCAGTAGAAGAGCCCATGAAGGCATATTTCAACAATCAACATGTACATGACAGATTCAAAAGATAAAATTCTTGAAGAAACAAATTTAGATCCGATTTATTTGCAAACAAAAGAAAAATTACAACAAAGCATTTCACAGTAGAAAATTAAAAATTATGAATTAAAAGAGGATGAAATCCTCTTGTACAAGGGCAAGGTTTATGTGTCAAATTCCACAGAGTTGAAAAATATTGTGTTGGGAGAAATTCACAATGTGCCATATGTTGGGCACCTGGGATATCATAAATCCATTACAATTGCGAGGAGCCAATATTTTTGGTCGATGATGAAGAAAGAAGTGGCTAACTACATAGCCCTGTTTCTAGAGTGCCAAAAGGTAAATATAGAGCACAAAAATCCAGCGGGGCTATTGCAGCCACTGCCCATTCCAGAATGGAAGTGGAAGGTGGTCACGGTAGATTTTATTAAAAATATTCCTAGGACAGTGAAGCAACATGATTCCATCATGGTGGTAGTAGACAAATTGACCAAGGAAATGCATTTTATTCCTTTAAAGACAACACATAAGGAAACAAACATTGCAGATATCTACATGATAGAAGTTGCAGGGCTACATGAAGTTACTAAGGAAATAGTTTCAGATAGAGATTCCAAGTTTACATCCAAATTTGACAAGTTTTGTTCAAAGGATTTGGGACAAATCTGAATCTTAGTACGACATATCACCCAGAGTTCGATGGAAAAATAGAAAGGACCAATAGGATAATTGAGAACATTCTTAGGATGTATGTGATGGATCAACCATCAAAATGGGAAGGCCATATCCACTTAGTGGAGTTTTCCTATAATAATGGGTATGAGGCCTCATTAAAAATGAGTCCTTTTGAAGCTTTGTATGGTAGAAAGTGTAACACACTAGTGAGTTGGAATAACCCAACAGATAAAGCCATCAATGGGCCAGATTTTTTAAAGGAAATGGAAGAGCATATGACAAAGATAAAGCAAAATTTAAAGGTTGTCCAGGAAAAGAAGAAAAGCTATGCACACAAGAACAAATTTTTCAGATATTTTAAAGTGGGAGAACATGTTTTCCTAAAAGTGAAAGAAAAAAGAAGTTCGATACGATTGGGTTGTTGCCCGAAGTTGGCAACAAGATATTGTGGGCCTTTTGAAATATTAGAAAAGATAGGGTCATTTGCATACATGCTAGAATTGTCTGCATCCATGAGAGTGCATAATTTATTTCATGTGTCATTATTAAAGAAATATGTGTCTAACCCTAACCACATAATTGATTGGACTGTGATCGAGGTGGAAAACGAAGAGGATTTCTAGGTGGAGCCAGTACGAATCCTGGACCGTAAATTCAAAGTTCTCAGGAATAAGGCCATAGGGTTGGTAAAGTTTCAATGGACCTGCTATAGTCCTGAAGATGCTACATGGGAGGATGAAGAAAACATGCAGGAGGAATACCCACAATGTTTTGTCAATTTTGGAGAAAATAGAAGCTAAAAAATACAATACTCTATTTTTGGACAGCTAGAGTTCTAGAACCTCATCTCATAATTCTTGGTCAGTGCTAGTAGCCATGATAAAAGAATGGTGCAGCCCAATGGAATGAAGGCAGTGAAGGGGGCACATTCCTTGGGTCACCAAGTTGAGAAGAACAAGAGATTTTGGTTTGGACTGCTCTTGGAGGGTAAAACTTTGCAGAAAATTGTTTTTATTTTCTAAACATTGTAATGTAAATTTGTTTATGTTTTTGGCATGGTGTGGTGCATCAAGGATGATGCACAATTGTATGGGAGGGGTACTATAACACCTCTACTATAATCCCCATTTTGTTTAATGCATGTTGTAGATAGGAATATGGTTTTCACCAAACGATGTAATATGCGAAATGTATTTTATGTTTTTAATAAATATAATGTAATACCAACTACTAGGAATGGACAAAGATGGGGGATGATTAATCCAAAAGAGAGGGGGAATGCCTAGAGAGAGTCCAAGAGGGATCCAAAGGCGAATACTTTATGGGTATTAATTCAAACCCACATTTCTAATCTTTATTATCATTTGGAGAAAACTTCTAATTTTTGGTTGAGTGTATGAGAGCCCAATCATTGAATATGTGTTATAGGGTGGGTGTGAGAGTTACCTCCCATAGTTATTATAAATCATGTGGAAGAATCAATCAACATTGGGCAAAGTGAGCAGTCAATGGTCTTGTAAAAAGAGAGGAAATTCGTATGGGTGTTAACAGGTAGTTTTAGACATTTAGTTTTTGACAAGGACAACAAGATAAAACAAGGGAGGAGATCTTCGAAGTTGAAACAAAAAGGCTGGGTAAATTATGGAGCATGCTGGAGTGATTTAGGAGCATTTTGGAGATGGAATTTAAAGAGCCAGGATGTTAGGCTTGAAGAGTGAACTCCTGAGTGAGTTGCACTGTATCAACAAGTTGTTGTTATTATCTTTGTTGGTGTTTTTCCTGGAAGTGATTTCCTTTGAGTTCCCAGCTGAGAGATTCCTAGCTACCTGTGCCAAAGAGATCCTAATAAAAAATGGGATGCCCTATGGACTGAGAGTAGTGACGGGGTACATTCCTTGGGTTGGGCAGGTCAAGAGAAAGAGAGCTGGAGGAAATTCAGGATAATTGTAGGAGAAATCCACTGGGTTATGTGATACTGAGTTGTGAGGCATTATGAGAGGCACCCTTATTTTGTGGATTCCTAGCCCCATCTAGGGGGTGAATTGTTGTTGAGATTTGGAACAACAAGTCTATGATTGGGTGGAATGTCCTTCCCAAGTAGTTGGTTGCACAAAAGTTATATAAAAGATAATTGTTTATCTATTTTGCTGAATTATTTATGAGTTCATGGTTGTGCATTTACTCTGTAAATGAGAATGGTTTTATATGTTGTTATAAATGTTTTATCAGTTGCATTCATGATTGTTTAGAATTTTGTAGTTGCATTTAATTACGAGTATTAGAATTTGGTTGTAAATGTGAATAAATCATAGCTGGTAAGCTACATGAACTTGATTAGCAAGAAGACATTTCATTTTTGTGTGTTATTCCGCAAATAATGTTCCTTGGTCAAGCTGGGGAACATTACAATAATCAATGCATTAATATGTTGTATCATTTAAACAAATATACCAGGGGATTATCACTCTGCTTATTGCAATAATGTATATCATCCACATATTTAATCGATACTGCAATATTTTACAACGCTAGATACTGCAATAAACAATAAAGTCATGTTATTATATACAAATAAGGGACATTTTTTCATACAAAATGGGACAACATAAAGGTCCATGATATTCAAATTGTCAATAGATAGATGTTATAATTTTGATAACTGATGGGTGTTCTATATGCACTACATCCCTCAATTAAATTGTCAATCCAGGGTAAGTAAACTTAGAGTTGTAGAACTATATGTGCCAAGGCAGAAAATATAGAGAAAGTATAGCCTAACTAAGGAGATGGTCTATCTGAGGGCTAATCTACTTAAGCAAAGACTATCAATGAGGAAACCCTATCAAGGAACTTGAACTATTTACCCTAAGCAACTTTTAAACAATGGATCGATGGATTGTCCCTAAAGAAGCAAATGAAAACCCTACTTTGAACAAGTTAACCTATTTAATCTAAGGAGAAAAAGAAAGTCATCTATTTAATCTATTCAACTTAAAGAGCAATAGAAAACAACAAATTAATCTAATCAATCTATTCAAATCAATGAGCAACAACAAGTAAGCAAGTAAACAAGCAAACAACTAACCTATTAAAACTTATTCAACAAGTAAACTAATCAAAACTACTCAATAGGTAACTAATCAAAACTATTCAACAAGTGAACTCTATTCTTAAGATAAAAATCATAATTACTTCTAGTCTACAAAGGGAAATCTTAACCTATCTAATAAAAAGCATCATGACAATATTCAAAGATTAATCAACAACTATTCTTAATCTACAATAACAAGAAACTTCAAATATGATGATTATGTCTTCGGTGTCTTATGACATCACGATGGAATCTAACGATTAGTGATAGCTCAAGAGGAATAATTTAAATATTAACTTCTATGGAGAAATGAAAAGTATGAATCAAGCAATCTAACGATATATTAGCCATCATAGAAGAAATATCAACTATCCTGAAAATCTATGTGATCTCTCAATTTATGCATTAATCATTAATAATAAGGAAACACTATTCTACTTAATTTAAATGCACTTTTACACTAATGTAAGCAAATTCACACAATCAGAAACTTGTAACAAAAAGATTAACTCAAACTCAAGCTTCTAATTGAAATTGCAATTTAAATCTAGAATGGAAATTTCATAAATTAAACTAAGCTAGTTCTATTATTAAAAACTCAAATTGCGAATTGAAATGCTTATAAAAACATAATTCAAATTATACTTCTACCTTAACATACTACAAAAAAATTGATAAGCAAACTGAGAATTAAATGCATAAAACTCGCAACCAATAGTCCATCGAAACTTTGCCAAAGAAACTCTGTACTCTGTGTTAAATTAATACTCCGTTTTAGCTATTCTATTTTAACATGTATAAATTAAAATTAGCATTTAACACACAACCAGGTTAGAAGCTTGCAAGCTATTTTCTAATGATTAAATGACACAACATATTAACAACTATATAAAGAAACCTGCAAAAAGGAAATTTAAACAATTAAATTATGAACAACAAACACACAGCATGCAAAATGATAAAAACACATATAACAAAAAATGAAAGAAATGATAATTGCACAGCTAAAATATACAAGATATCTATCTAAGTATTCACCCAGACCATTGGTGGGTGCCCCAACAAGTCGTGGCTACTCCTCAACAACAAATCGTGATCTAAATCATCATGATTCTGGTCATTAAATAAAAAATGCAGTCTATCACAAGTTTATAGAAATGTCTGAGTTTACAAAGAAAAATAATTCTAACAATTATTGACACTTTGTCTGACTACTACTATGGTATTTATAATAGTTACAATTCAAGAGGTCGACCTCCTCTAAAAATGGAAAATTCCATTAAATACACTATAACTGCCTTTGGCTTCTAGAAACTGAACGAACCACTCAACGCTCAACATAACTGCTTGATCCAAGATGTCAAGAGCTTAATAGCTGGAGGCCATGAGGGTGAGAAAAACTCATGTCGTCGATTCGCCCAACACAAGCCACCAATATAACAACCACCAACTCACCCATGCCATTAGTGCTAGATGGAATGCCAGATGTAGTGCCAGATGAAGTACCGGACACAGTGCTAGATGGAGTACCGAACAAACTACTGGATGGAAAAACACAATGCGAATTTGCCCTGTGACACACATATCACGCATTAGCTTCGCATAATCATTAAATCGAACTAAATTAAACTCAAAACCATCACAAAACATCAATTTCACATTCCTGGTATAAAGCTATGACGATTTGATATAAAATCCTTCAAAACTTCTTCAAAATGGTTAAATACACATAAAATACTGGTAAAAAAGGATTTAATCAGCATCATAAAACAACCAAATCACGAGCACAACATTACCGTCACACCTAAGATTTCGCAGGTCCCACTACAAACAAAAATGAATTGCCCAATATGACTAGACTTGCTGAGCAGGGGATGGATTAGCTTTAGAAGCTTCTTTCCCTGAAGACTTTGTCTTGGCCCTCTTATAGTGTTTCAATTGTGCATAGAGGCTACGATTTTCATTGGTCATTTGGTCAACCAATCTTTGGAGGGAATTCACCTTTCCTTGTAGTATTGCATTGTCATGGTGGATATGTCTATCCATGGTCTTCCTCTCTTTCAATTGTTGTAGCAGCTGAACATTTTCCCGTTGTAACTTTTCAATGGCTGGAGTATGATCAGATATCTCGAAGGAGGGATTGGATCCCTTAAAGGATGTAGAGAGTCTATCAGTTTTGGGATCTGGTGTAGGAATCTGTGAGGTAGGAGTAACAGGGGTTTTATGATGGGAAATGGGTTCAGATTTTGTCTCTCTATTAGGCTCCAAGTCTTCTGCAGACACTTCCCTAAGTATTTTATGGGGGATTTCGAGATTGGAGGATACTTGGATAGGGTCCGAAGTGCTTGGGGTTTTTTCATAAGGTTTTCCTCTTGTATTTCAGGCACTTTTTTGAAAATATCCTCTCTTCAATAGATTAGCTCTTCTCCTATTTGTGGGGACTACACAAAAATCTTGTTGAATTACCTCTTGTAACTTTTTGGGTGCAGGATCAATAGATGTCGAGGGCATTGGAGGGTTATCAATAGGCTTCTTAGTCTTCTTACCCGATGAGGCTGCAGGGTATCAACAAGTTTCTTGGTATTTTGTTCCAGTAAAGGGATAGCTTGAGTAGGAGGGTTTGGATTCTTCAGAGAGTGGAGTTTGGATGGAGTAACAGTCCCTAGATCAAGTGTTTTCTTACTGGTCTTGATTGTAAGATGGGGGTTTGAAAATTGGTAAATGAACTCATCCCATGTCTTCCCCTGTTTTTCCAACTCGGTTATAACAAGCAATTTGATGTGGCCATGGTGGAATAGGCTATTATGGGGATTGGCCATGTTCTTTCGTACTTGGGAAGACATATTCTCAATAATTTTTAAGAAGTCAAAAGGGAAATTCAATGTCTTATTGAATTCAAAATGAGCTAATAATAAAAAATGGTAGGCTTTAAAAACAAAATATCTACCTTTTCAAGTGATCATTCTGGTGATGACTATCAGAGGGTTAATTATCTCATCTTTAATCCACTCCTTGGAGTATCCCTTAGCTCCAGAGACATTATGAAACTCATGTTTAAAGACCTTGTTGTAGCTTGCTCATGGCAACTGGTGGTGTTTGAACCAACGGTCTCCAACTCTTGGAAGCTTTTTGGCTGAGGCAATTGATTCCTCAGAGACCAAGAAGGTCAGAGATCCCACGCATGTCATCCTTCCATCAAATCTGAGGGCGAAGTGTAGAGAAACGCCGTCATCATGGCCCTACAGATGGGCCAAGAACAGTCCCCACCCTGGGCGAAGGAACACTTCCCTACACTATGCGAACTCGGGGATAACAAAGAGGTTAGCGTAGGAGGACGACTCATATTGTTTGGGCATGGTGACAGTGTGGAGAATGAACAAAGGGTGGAATTTGACAGAGGTCATGTGCAATTAGGTAGAGGATGAGCGCAATTAGGCAAAGGGTGAGTGCAATTGAGCAAAGGATGAGCGCAATGCATAAATGGGATAACAATTTGAGCGATTCCTCCATTTTTGAATACGCCCAAGGTGGAAATGGTTGAATTCAGCACACACAAGTTGCCATGTGTGAGCATGAGTGCGCCGATTTTGAATTCGAAGAGCATATTTTGGATGAAATCATAATGATGAAGGAGTTAGATAAATTTACAAGTCTTCGACTTGGACATTTGATCATAAAAATGTTTAAGAATTGTATCATTTAACTCTCAATTGACATTTAACTAACTTATCATACAACTTGAACAACCAAATAAATTCAAACGATTCCTGGTTACCTGAAATCGTGGTCATTTACTGTGTGTATACATCTCGTTCGATCCTTCATATGGCACCTCATATGGTATTTCAAATGGCACCCCATACGACACTCCATATGGTACTCCTGTGCAAAATGAAATCCGTTCATCCTGTAATGAATGCTTTATCCATAACACTCGTTCTTAAAACACTTTTGACAGACATAGTGAACAGGGGTAGAGACAGGATAAGAGTGTTCCATTATTACTTTTTTTGCCATCGTGCTCACACAATCTGTTCCTTTCTCTCGCATATTATAATCATGTAATCACAAATTTGTAATGAAAAATCTGTAAAGAAGAACCAGTTAAGTGGTCTGTCAAAGAAATGTACAACAATTTATAACACACATGGAATATTTAACATTTCAAAATAAAATAACCGCCGATATAATAGCCTGTATCATGAAAAAAATATACTAAAATTTTTACAAAGACTCCACTTCTTCTTCTCATGGATTATAGATAGGCAGTGTTGTCATTTGTCAACTCATGAAATCCCTCCCCCACTCCTAAGTATTGTGACACCTCACAATAAAAAATATAGGAAACCAGTCAATTCTCCCAATAGCCGAAGATTTACATCTTGTTAAGTGTAGAGATAAATTTCACATATAGGTCTGACGAGACAGTTAGGATATGGCCCCTCCTATAGGATAGAATATCCTACATATAACTAAGAGGAGGTAGGCAAGAGAGTTTCGAGATAGTCTCAAAGTTAGTTCCCAATGGAAAATTTATGGAGTTCATTAACCTTAGATTAACCATACATACTTCATGTCAGCTTTGTCTACAAGTAATGTCGTACATCAGRACAAGTTTAAGATTTAGGAATTTCTTATTATTATTTTTTGTCAGATTATCATCCTCGCTAGGTAGAATGCCCCGCTGCCAGCAAGCCTGTTCAGTACTCCGACGGGTTTACCTAGTCATACCACAGGCTAGTACCTGTTGCCARCAGACCTATTCAGTATCCCAGTGGGTTAGCCTCTTACACCCTTAAAGACCGGCCCTCCATCTTTCAATATTTTAATATAAGATTGTTTTGTACAAGAAGATGGGGGGACAACTCTGA
>ML787782.1:182799-198239 GCA_009831015.1 Picea engelmannii
TTTTTCTTTTTTCTTTTATTTTTTAGATTGGGATGGTATTTGTGTTAGAGGATGACTTTCCTTAGTGATTGTTCTGATGTAAGGGGTACTTAAGCGGACGTAGCCTATCTAAATATATGATATAATCAAGAATTTTTAGTGTGTAGTGGATGGTACCATTGGGAAAGAACATAAAGGTATCTGTAGGCTCAACTCATTTTTTATATTTTTTTTTGAGGTTTCCATGGCTAACCACTAATCAAACCTCCTTGTTACTCTTTAATAAATATACTTTACTCACTTACTCAGGGTTCTTGGGAAAATTGTACGAGTAACCTCTAAGTTTGATGGTTACAATATCACTTCCTTATATCTAGTGGTGAAGGTTTAAGAGCAGCTGCTATTAAAGATGCCTTGAGAAAAAAAGATGGAAATATTTGCAAAAATGTGGCTAATTACAACAAGTCATTATTCAATTGATTCTTAACAGACAACAAGGTTCAAATATAACAATATTTTTAAGAAAAATCCTTCCTTTATATCTCCTTGAAACTGTCTAGTCCTGGTGAAATAAATAGCTACAAAAATCTCTAGAATTGTCTAACAAAATTCAAAATTATTTACATATGTACAGTCGGACATTCATAAAAACATTCAAGAAAAAGGGGGAACTTTCCCATCTACTAAGGCCAATGCCTTGTCAGTTGACATGACCTGTAGAAAATCTTCTTTGGAAATGGGCATGTGATAAAGTTTGAGTCAATGCCCATTTACTACAAAGGAGACTTGTCCAACGTCAATTATTTTGATTTTCACATCCCCATTGTCATACACAGTGACTAACTCATAAGGACCCAACCACCGAGTGGTAAGTTTTCCTTTGAAGGTTTTAAATCGGGAGTCAAAAAACAAATCCCAATCACCAGGTTGGAAGTGTTTCTTCTTAATAAACTTGGCATGCCACTTGCTCCTATGGTTTTGGACTAATATTGTTCATTGGATATCATCTTTCCTGATCTCATCCAACTCATTTAATTGTAGGTCTCATTGTTTCTGAGCCTCATCTAAGTTTAATATCAATTCTGCAGAAATACTGAAGGTCCTTACTTGGAATTCTGTTGGTAGAAGCACTTGTTTCCCATATACTATCTCATAAGGGGTATGCCCAATGGTTTTTCTCCAGGTGATCTGATATGCCCACAAAGCCTTTGGAATCCTATCAGCCCAATCCCGATGATGCAATTGAACAGTCTTGGTTAAGATAGCTTCCATAACTTTGTTTGTGGAATCTACCTGACCATTATCTTGTGGGTGGTATGGAGAAGACTTGCAGTGCTTAATCCCATATTTCTCCATTAGTTCTCTCATCAGCTTGGAAGTGAATTGAGTGCCTTGGTCTGTAAAAATTTCACGAGGAACACCAAAGCGGGTAAATATGTCTTCATAAATAAATTCGACAATAGATTTTTTTGTATCCCTAAATAGGGATTTTTCCTCTACCCACTTGGTGACATAATCTGTACAAACCAAAATATAAGTTTTCTTACGAGACATGGGTGAAATTGGTTCTAAAAATTCAAGGGCCCACTTCTTGAAAGGTTCTATCATAACTTGGGCACGCAAGGGAATTTCTTCAGCTGACGTGGGTCTTCCTATCCTTTGACAACTATCGCAACTCCTCACATACTTGGCAACATCCTTGAAAATGCTAGGCCAGTAGTAACATGAATGTAACACCTTATATGATGTACGCTTGTCAGAAAAATGGCCACCACATGGTACATCATGAAAACTTCGTAGTATTTCTAGTATCTCATCTTCTCAGACACATCTACGACTGATCAAGTTAGGACCAGTACAAAAAAGGTCATGACCAACCCAAGAGTAATTGGCACTTTGTGTAATAATTCTACTCTTTTCATGAGGTGACAAATGAGATGGAAACTTCCTAGTAGCCAAATAGTTTTCCATATCATCAAACCACGGGGTATTTACAGAGAGGGAAAAAAGGTGCTCATCTGGGAAACTATCATCTACGAAAATATCATCATCCTCATTTTTTTATGCGTGAAAGAAAATCAACTACCAAATTCTCCTTTCCAGGTCGGTCAAGAACGATGATATTAAACTCTTGCAATAGCAGGAGCCACCTAGTCACTCAGCGATTAGTAATGGGTTTATTCATGAGAAATCTGATGGCAGAGTGATCTGTGTGTACAAATACTTCGTAACCTGTGATGTAGTGGAAAAAATTATTGATAGCATGAACTACTGCCAAGAATTCCCTTTCGGAAACTGTATAATTTAACTCGACAGGGGACAAGTTCTTTCTTACAAAACAAATGACATAGGACTGTTGGTCTTCTTTCTTCCCTAATACTCCTCCTATTGCAGTGTCAGAGGCATTAGTGGATATGTGAAATGGGAGAGCACAATTGGGTCCCCTAAGAATTGGTGCCATAGACAACTTAGCTTTCAGGGTTTCAAAGGAAGTTTGACACTGCTCAGTCCAAAGAAAATCAACATCCTTTATTAACAATCCAAACATGGGTGCAACAATCTTTGTGAAATTTTCAATAAACCATTGGTAGTATTCGGCATGTCCAAGAAAGATTCTCACCTCTTTCTGAGTCTTGGGGGGTGGAAGTCTAACGATGACCTCAATCTTAGCAGGATCGACTTTAATCCCTTTGTATGAAATGTGATATCCTAGAACCACTCCTTCAGTCAACAACATTTTACATTTTACATGACTTAAAGACATGTTCATTTCTTGACATTTGATAAAGACTTTTTCTAAATTATCTAAGCTTCCTGGTAAGTATTTCCATATACTGTGAAGTCATCCATGTATCCCTCCACACAATCATGAATAAGATCAACAAATATCCCTAGTATTTCTCGTTGAAATGTGGTAGGAGCATTACACAATCCAAATGGTAAGACCCTATAGGCATAGGTGCCCCAAGGACAAGTAAAGGTAGTCTTGTCCCGATCCTCGGGTGCTATGAGAATTTTATTGTACCCTCTATATCCATCTAAAAAGGAGAAATATTTCTTTCCAGACAGGGTATCCAAGACTTGGTTAATGAAATGAAGAGGAAAATAATTCTTCAGAGTGGCCTTGTTAAGTTCCCAAAAATCAACACAAATTCTCCATTTCCCGATCACTTTCTTTGGAACCACTACAAGTGGGGATACCCACTTACTGTCGGAGATGGGATAAATAAATCTGACATTTAATAACTTTTGGATCTCCTCTTTTACTATATCTTTGAGTGTCGGTTTCATCCTTCTTTGGGGTTGCCTAACAAGTGTTACTTCCCCCTAGGTATATATGTGATGGATACATGTGTCAGGGTGTACACCCTTCATGTCAGTGTATTCCCAGGCAAATTCCCTTGATTGTTCTTTAAGGATACTTACTAACTTATTTTGTTGGTTTGCATCTAGTCCGGAGTTTATATGTAGAAATTTCCATGGAATAATCTTGTAGGGCATGGTATAAGATGTGGGAGACTCGTCTATCTCGAAGATGAAAGATGTTGAAGGAAAAATCGATGGGTCCAATTGTTCCTAAAATTTCCCCCCAAACATGTACTCAAATTGGGGAAAAGACTGTGGAAAATCAACACATGTGATAGAAGAAATAAACTGGTTTAACACATTTTTCTTTGTGTGCTCCTGAAGTGCCCAGGAATGATCACTTGGCAACATGGATTCTTCCTAGTCCTCACTCTCGTATGGAAATTCAAGCCACCATAGATTCTCCATGATAGGCTGGGCTGGTGGATATATGGTGAGCTTCTGGATAGAGAGTCCATTTGAGATGGTCATTTCTCCCTCTCTACAAACAATAAATGCATTGGACGTGGCTAACCAAGGTCTTCCCAAAATAATGGGATGGCCTTTGGTAGGATCCTTTGAGTGGATGACAATAAATTCTACTGGGTACTTCGATGAAGCTAAAGTAACTATGATATCATCCAAAATTCCTTCATGTATATTAACCATGGTCTTATCTGCTAATTCCAAAATGGTTGGGGTAGGTCTAAGAAGAGGTTTTAACTATAATTCGTCCAAGGTAGTAACAATCATAACATTTATGGCTTCCCCTAGGTCTATGAGAGTGTTCCTAATGGAAACCTCATTAATGGTTATGGGGTTTCTGGGGTTCCCATATTTTTCTACCTTAGGCTGCTATGATATGTACTTAGAAAGTTATCCTATCAAATTTACTATTGGAGGATCCTTCTTCTTCTTCCCTTGCTTCTTAATACACAATTCTTTGACCACCTTACTGTAGATTGGAATATCCTTAATGGCTTGTAGCAAGGGAATCTTGACACAAATATTCTTCAATTCATTCAAGATGTCAAATTCCAGTCGGGTGGTAGGTTTCTCGATCACTAATACTTATGGATAAGGAGGGGCCTTCATAATTTGTGAAGGTTGAATTTGGGGAAGCTTGGGTTCTTGGTCCTTAGGAATAATAACATCTTCCCACCTAGTGTCATTTGTGGGTTGTTTGGGGGTTTTCTCTTCTTCTTCTTCCTGGATGACTACTGAAGGTCTTTGCCTGTCCAAATTTTTTCCCGACCTTAGTTGAATCTCCTGCAATGGAACAGGAGAAATAACATATGTCAGGAAGGCCTGCATCTCAAAATTGTGAAGAGGTTGAGTGGGATTATTATTGGGATTGGGCACTGGTTGTGACGGTAATAATGTTGGTCTTGGGGAGCTTGCATTCTGATATTGTTGCGGTTTTTTTTGTGGAATAAGAGGTAAAGGTGATGGAACAAAACATGATAGAAGCTGTGATATGTTCAGTGGAAACTGAGGGTAAGGATGGATGGTCATAGGGACAAGTGGAGCTTGAGGGTTCCCTTGGTTATGCCCTCCTCTCCATCCTTGAATCCAAGGATGGTGATACTATGTAGACCAATTTTTCCAACTTGGTGAGTTCCATTGTTGTGGTTGTTGATAATAGGGTGGAACTTGAGGCTATAGATCCGGGTATGTAGGATGATTCCTAGGTTTCCATGGCCTCCTAGGTGCATAAGAGGACTCCACAGGATCCCCAATTCTATATATGGCTAACAAACCAGGCAATGATGGAAATTTTTCAGTTGAGTGGTCTTCCGTGTAGAATCCACAAACTGAAATGTTATCTAATGGGTATTCCCTTGAGGAATGCTTCCTCCTACATCTTGGGAAAGATATGCTCATTGCTGCATTTTCCTCCTCCTATTTCTTTTTAATCTTTAGGGTGTCCAACTAGGAACCTATTGTGCTTAAGATATCTGTCTTAAAGTTCTCTAAAAGGTTCCCTATATCTACTCTTTTGATACCACATGAACTAACTAGTTTTAAGTTTCTACTATAAGGATCTTGAACATTCTTCCCTGTTTTATCTCTACTCCTCGAGTAATTCTTACACATTTCATAGATTTCGGCAAATGGTTTATGGGAGATGTCACTTGATTCCATCAGGTTAAGTATCTCTAGGTATTCCTCTGAAATCCATTTAAGGAAAAGATCCCTAACTGCATCATCTGGAAGGTCATGGTATTTTGATTTCTATGAGATATAATCAAACCGTTCCATATAATCCTTGAGATTATCGTCCTCTAACTGTTGGATTTTGAAAATATCGTTACGAGAATCCTTGGATTTGCAGTAATATTTTTACTTCTTAAGAAATATATCTTTCATGGCTTCCCAAGACCTAATACTGGACTCTCCCAACCCCATGAACCATCTTAGTGCAAAGTTCTTGAGGGTGGCAGGAAAGAGTTTTAGTTTATGGGAATCTTGTAAGTAGTCGTAGCTCCTACACAAGATGTCGAACTAAAATAGGAAGGTATCTGGGTCTTCACTGCTCTTACCGTAAAAGGTGGGCAGTTCCGAGAGGGGGATGTTTTTCATATTGACATTCTGTGTGGTGTCCAAAATTGGAAACCTGAAGGTGGTTTCGGTTTGGTTTCCAACTTTTTCTCCCTCCTCGTGTCTTACATTGTTGTGATCCTCCTGATCATCCATATTGGTTTGGTTTCCAAAAAGAGAGTACCTAGGTGGTTTTATCCTTGAAGAGAACAAATTATCCTGAGGTTCTTGTCTAAGAAAGGTATCCCTCTGATGGGAAGGTCTTCCTATTGCTTGGATGTTTGGGACTCTACTCAAGCTGGTTGAGATTATTGGTGCCAAAGTTTCTGTCTCAATTTGAGAAACAATTATATTGGATGAACTACCAAACAAAGTATTCACCTGTTCAAGGTCTATGATGTATACAAAGTTAGGGTCTCTTGATTGTGGTAAGAAAACAAAAGCTGTGTTGGTTGGTTCTATGGAAGGATCGAGTGGTCTTGCCTCCTGTCCCACTATTACTAATGCTTCAGTTTTCTGTTCTATAGTGCTCCCTGTTTTAGTCTCTTTAGAGACTACTTTAGCTCTTTGGGTTGACCCAACTCTTGCTTTTCGGTATCGGTCTGCGGAGTTAATGAGTGGAATGTTCCTTCCCTCGAAAAGGTCGGAAGGAACCTTGGTCGAAAGGTCTGATTTGGTTTTAATGTATCTGCCCTTTGGGTCCCTAGGTCTGTTCGCGAAAGCAAATACAAAGAAAAACTACCATTGGGTTTGGGGGAACCTGCTATAACAGATGCAGAGGTTCTTACCTCTCGTCTTAAACTTCCCCCGCCACCAAACTAATGTTAAGTTTAGAAATGATCTATCTCCTAATTATTTCCTACCTTGAGACAAATCCCCAACAACGATGCCAAAAATGATGGGTGTTCTATATGCACTAAATCCCTCAATTAAATTGTCAACCCGGGGTAAGTAAACTTAGAGTTGTAGCACTATATGTACCAAGGCAGAAAATCTAGAGAAAGTATAGTCTAACTAAGGAGATGGTCTATCTGAGGGCTAATCTACTTAATCAAAGACTATCAATGAGAAAACCCTATCAAGGAACTTGAACTATTTACCCTAAGCAACTTTTAAACAATGGATCGATGGATTGTCCCTAAAGAAGCAAATGAAAACCCTACTTTGAACAAGTTAACCTATTTAATCTAAGGAGCAAAAGAAAGTCATTTATTTAATCTATTCAACTTAATGAGAAATAGCAACAATAAATTAATCTAATCAATCTATTCAAATCAATGAGCAACAACAAGTAAGCAAGTAAACAAGCAAACAACTAACATATTAAAACTTATTCAACAAGTAAACTAATCAAAACTACTCAACATGTAACTAATCAAAAATATTCATCAAGTGAACTCTATTCTTAAGATAAAACTCGTAATTACTTCTAATCTACAAAATGAAGTCTTAACCTATCTAATAAAAATCATCATGACAGTATTCAAAGATTAATCAACAACTATTCTTGATCTATAATAACAAGAAACTTCAAATACGATGATTATGTCTTCAGTGTCTTATGACATCACGATGGCATCTAACGATTAGTGATAGGTCAAGAGGAATAATTTCAATATTAACTTCTATGGAGAAATGAAAAGTATGAATCAAACAATCTAATGAGAGCTTAGCCATCATAGAAGAAATATCAACTATCCTGAAAATCCATGTAATCTCTCAATTTATGCATTAATCATCAATAATAAGGAAACACTATTCTACTTAATTCAAATGCACTTTTGCACTAATGTAAGCAAATTCACACAATTAGAAACTTGTAACTAAAAGCTTAACTCAAACTCAAACTTCTAATTTAAATTGCAATTTAAATCTAGAACGGAAATTTCATAAATTAAACTAAGCAAGTTCTATTATTAAAAACTCAAATTGCGAATTGAAATGCTTATAAAAACATAATTCAAATTCTACTTCTACCTTAACATACTACAAAAAAATTGATAAGCAAACTGAGAATTAAATGCATAAAACTCACAACTATTAATCCATCAAAACTTTGCCAAAGAAACTCTGTACTTTGTGTTAAATTAATACTTTGTTTTAGCTATTCTATTTTAACTTGCAGAAATTCAAATTAGCATTTAACACACAACCAAGTTAGAAGCTTGCAAGCTATTTTATAATGATTAAAAGACACAACATATTAACAACTATCTCAAGCAACCTGTAAAAAGGAAATTTAAACAATTAAATTATGAACAACAAACACACATCATATAAAATGATAAAAACACATATAATAGAAAATGAAAGAAATGATAATTGCACAACTAAAACATACAAGCTATCTATCTAAGTATTCACCCAAACCACTGGTGGGCCCCCCAGCAGGTCATGGCTACTCCTCAACAACAAATCGTGAGCTAAATCAACACGGTTCTGGTCATTAAATAAAAAATGCAGTCTAGCACAAGTTTATGGAAATGTCTGAGTTTACACAACAAAATAATTCTAACAATTCTTGACACTTTGTCTGACCACCACTGTGGTATTTATAATAGTTACAATTCGAGAGGTCGATCCCTAGAAGGGTTGACCTCCTCTAAAAATGGCAAATTCCATTAAATACACTATAACTACCTTTGGCTTCTAGAAACTGAACGAGCCACTCAACGCTCAACATAACTGCTTGATCTGAGATTTCAAGAGCTCAGTAGCTGGAGGTCACGAGGGTGAGAAAAACCCATGTAATCGATTCACCCAACAAAGGCCGCCAATGTAACAACCGCCAACTCGCCCACGCTCTTAGTGCTGAATGCAGTGCTAGATGAAGTACCGAACACAGTGCTGGATGGAGTATCGGACGAGCTATTGGATGGAAAAATGTAATGCGAGTTTGCCATGTGACACACAGATCACGCATTAGCTTCTCATAATCATTAAATCGAACTGAATTAAACTCAAAACCATCACAAAACATCAATTTGACATACCTGGTATAAAGCTACGACGATTTGATATAAAATCCTTCAAAACTTCTTCAAAATGGTTAAATACACATATAATACCGGTCAAAAAGGATTTAATCAACATCATAAAACAACCAAATCACGAGCCCAACAATAACCCATCATCATATGAATTGGGACAATATTTCAACATTAAAAAATATATATATTTTATTTTTAGATACAAACATTTCAAAATATAAAACTCGAAACATTCAATTATATTGATCATCATTCATCACTCAAATTGATGCCATTACTTGAACTACTTGCATGCATAATTTCTTTATCACTTACATGGGATATTATATTTGGTTTATTTGCAATGTCTTATTAATTAGCTTGATTTTGTTTCTCCTCTTCATGTTCCATCTACAAACACAGAAATAAAGTGTAATGAGTATATCTACATTTTTATTATAAGATACATAATTGTATAAATTGAAAAGTGTACCCTGTCAATAAGTGTTGAATGGGTTCCTAATTCTCGGATTCATTGGATTGATTTTTGTACTGTAAGTGAAAAGAATGTCCAATAAATTTTCTTTCCACTATATCCCTCGTACTTTTATAAAAAAAATTCCTCTTTCATTAACCCATCATACCACTCTAGATGAATTGAGGACCAATTCAACAACATCTACATCCTTCATAACTTTTTTCTTCTTGGGAGGGCCTTGTCTTTCCTCATTGTTGGTCCTAGCATGACATTCAACGTATGAAAAATCGGATGTTTGAAACCTATTATCTAGCATTGTTAATAAGTACATTATTAATAAAAAGTCAAATGAAATATTGATATTCATCACCTTTTGTTCCAACTAATTTTCTTGTTTGAAATATTTCTTTGTGCTTGTTGCCATAAGTTTTTTCTCTTGATCCCATACCAACCATCTTCTACCAATAAAATACTTGCATAATGAAATATCTTCTATCAACGTATTTATTGTATACTACACACCATTAAACCTAAAAATATTAAAACAAGTTCGAGAGGGCCAAGCAAGATGCTTTATAGTATATAGTGAATTCATGCATAGTTATTGTATGTTGTGCACCATGAAACTTGATTTAAAAATAAATAAATAAAAATTTCCTGAGTGATGTGCCATAGAGTAAACAATGTATCAGTTCATAATGACTGTTCATTGTGCCTCGCAAAACCAAGAAATGTTTTTGTTAAAAAAATCTCAATGGAGACAAAGTTTGGGATTCGATGCAACAAGAGCCCCAATCTATAAAAATATCATTTATAAAAAAATAACCATTGAGACCTACAAATACCCAACCCCCCCCCAAAAAAAAAAAAAAAAATNCAAAAAAAAAAAAAAAATTAAAAAAAATCATTGTAGAAACTAGACCCCTACAACTAGGGTTTGTAGAAATAAAAAACACAATGGAAGCAACAACAAATCTAGAGTTTGCAATGTT
Source organism: Picea engelmannii (assembly GCA_009831015.1). Lineage (NCBI taxonomy): Eukaryota > Viridiplantae > Streptophyta > Pinopsida > Pinales > Pinaceae > Picea > Picea engelmannii. The sequence continues at coordinate 193,104 of ML787782.1, forward strand.
GAAGATGACTTTGAAACCCTTCTATTTTTCTGAGATAAAGACAATGAAGATGCATACCTGAAATTTCTCTTTTGAAAATTTATATGCAACCCATGGTTACCCCTTACACATTCCATATTTTAGAAAACTATGTCCAATCCAAATCTCTTACCTAGGAAATATCTCTTGCACAAGTCTCCCCTCTAACTTTTGGTGCAACGATTGATCAGGGTTAAGAGTTTGTTTAAGTCAATTTTACAAAGTGAAATTCCTACTCTTTTTATTTTTTATTTTTTGGTGGATTGATGAAAAACACATGGTCTAGTTATATTAAAGAAAAAATATGTGCATGGTGCATTTTTAAATGTAAGTGCACTAGTGCACTATACTACATTAAGCACACTGTAAATTAGTTTTAAATGAAAATATAAATGAAAACATCCATAAATATTGTTTTGCAAAAGTTTTCCTTCGTTGATATTTTAGTGTAGCTATCCCATTAGTGTTCATAAATCTACTATGCATTGATGCATATGTTATAAACAAACACATTGATGTGCCAAATTAAACTAGTCACATTGTTTGCATTAAAATGACATAACAAAATCTATATGTAGTCAGAATGTTACATGCTTCCCAAAATTGTTTTTAAGAATCAATACATGTAAATTATATTACTCCATATGATGCACAATGATTATTGTAACTTAAGTCTCATGGGAATGGAGGTTGTTCCTTTTTTTATTGTACTATCCCTCTTAATATCTGTTCAAAGATAATTATTTCAGTGCATGGGTAAATTAAACTTGGTACGATATAATTGTTTAATGAAGTCACATATGTATATTATCATTTGAAATGTTCCAACCCTTCCAATCATTGGCCTCACTCATCCTCTCCTCGTCCTTCCTTGGATGTACAATTTATGTCACTTGGTCGACTAAGGTAATAGATAAGCAATTCCAATGTATTTTAGGTGGTGTTCATCGAATGTAGATAAGACAACACACTAACACAACCTGAAATACATACAAATGTACACAACTTACACATTTTCTCTTATTCTTTTTGAAGCATCTCACTCATTATTAGTATCCCAATGTAAACCAATGGTTATGGTATGCCAAGTTCCAAGTTCACCAAGTTCTTCCTTGTTGTTTGAAGTAAGTCCCTTTGATTCTAATCTCTTGCTTTTACTAAATATTTAAGTTATCTATCTCTTCTCTAATGCGACCTATTATCCCCAACTTCTAGGGATAACTAAGGAGATGATGTCTTAAGGCCCTCAGGTTGCAGACATGGATTAACGAGAGACAACTTGACCAACAATGTCCACTTGCACAGAAAAAGACCCACCTCACCACCACAACTCCAGGTTCAACACGATGGTATCCACCACATTGGAAATTGCTCCATGAGGTAAAATTCATGTATTATGGTGAGTGTCATTTCAATATTTGAGGCATTTGATTTTGTTGCTTGTATTATTTCTTTTGATTATGTAACGTTTGCTTGGACATTATGCTCTTTTCCTTGTTTCTCTTTAGTGGTTGACATTGTGCCCTAGTAAGTGGGTCACCCTTAGGGATAGGTTTGCTAGTGGGAGGTCCTTTTGATGATTCATTGTGCCATTCCCGACCATACTTGTCACTTTTCACACTTCATCCCCTCATCTCCTTATATTTTGGGATTTTCTGGTGTATTGACCCAAGAAGGGGTTGTCCCTCATTTCATGGGAAGAAGGGGTTGAAGGCCCATAGGCTTATAGCCGGAAAAAGATAAAATCCAATCATTAACCTTCTAGATGCTCACCTAGTGATCCCGAGGATAATGAAATGTCTCTCATAATAAACTGATGGGACTTGTAAAAGAATGACTAATAACAAATCCCAACTAGGGTGGAGGATGTGTGGGAACTGTTTTTATTGCTTAGGTAGAGGCCCCACACATGTTTTCAACTTGGGGAAGCATGATGTGGCCATCGTAGATTCAAGGTGGGCATAGTTTTTAATGCTTAGGTAGAATCCCCACCTTGGATTCAACCTGGGAACATCCTAAAAGAATAAAAGGCAATAAATGGGTTTGGAAAAAGGGTGCATTGAAAACTAAGGTGCAACACACCCTCTACAAAGGCACCCATAAATGTGACATTAAGACCCCTTGTATGTCATGAAACCCATGCCCAAAAGTCTTCCCCTCATCCATGGAACCTCATCCACATGACTTAGAAGGAGGTCCCCTTGGGAAACACCACTAAACTTGAGGTACAATTCACCCAATAGGTCGTTTTGTCAACCCTCCCATACCTAATCTTGGAAAATTGCATAGGGTCTTTGAGAATTGGTTTATTTTGATGAGGTGGTTTGTATGTACATGCTTAGATGTCTCTTTTATTGATTTAATTTACTTATCATGATGCATTTGACTTGACATCCTTGGAGGGTGTATCCATTTGTCTTTGCAGGACTCAGCTGGTGGACAGTTTTGGAGGAAAAATCCTAGCTTGGGATTCCATGGGGCTTGAATCCCACAGGTTGGATACCAGGGCCCACATGTTGGATGATGAAGACATGCCTTTGGAGGCCTAGAAGACATCATCGAGGACCTAACCTAGCCCGTACCACCCAAACAATTTTCCTAAGGAGGCCAAAATGTCACCTATGAGGGCTTGGCGTCACATCAGGGCTAGGGTTTGGTGGTGGTTGAGGACACTTGGCATGTTTTGAAGGAAGGAAGCCTTGGATCATAAAGGAGAAGGTTTGCTTGAAGACACTTGGCCTTTGGAGGTCTAGCACACTCACCTCCTACTCCAACGACTTGCAAAAGTGCCAAAAATGTCACCCTCGAAGGGTGACGTCTTACTTTAGGGTTTTACTTATGTGAAAATCATGAATTAAAAAGTATTATTTTGTGTAAAGGGTCAAAATAAGGGTTGTTGTACCCTTATTTTGTGGTTTAACCTAAGTTATGTGGACAAAATATGTTTAGAACATTTTGTATAAATAGAGATCATTTGTATCTCATTTGGATCATAACTCTCCCTCTTGTGAGAGGATACTTGTAACATACCCGACCACCCAGAGGCCGGGTTACGCCACTTAAACAGGCTACAACACACCCAACCACCCACAGTCTAGGCATGCTGCAGACCCAAGACTCAGTTCTCTGATCTCTAATTCGAAAACAAAGGAATTCTCAACAATGTTAGAAGCATGCACACCACATGCATAAGACAAGATCCATGTCACAGCATAAAACATATAAACAACATGACATGCACAACAAATAACCAGCAGACAGGCACATTAAAATACACATCTCAGAGATAATTAAATACATAGCGGAATACATTAAATAGAAAACACAAAGAGCACTTATCTTTGCAAGTAAACGTTCACCAACTAGCTGCAGACCAAGGATGTTCCTCCCAACCATAGACATTTGTTACCCATGATTTTGGTCATATTGATGATGTATTGATGATGGTGTACTCAGGATCCTAATAAGAACTTTCACCTGAGAAAAGTGGCATTCATCTCTTCCCAGAAAACATACTTTTGAAGAGAGTTTGCAGGTTGCTTATATCCTAGGGTGTGAGAATGACCCATTCTCGTAGGCTGCCTTCAGCTAGGGTGAGAAATTCTCGCATTGTGCTACATAGCTAGGGTGCAAACTTGCTCTAAAGCTTGGAAAAAGATGAAGTCTCGATGGTTCTAGAAGGGAATCTTCTAGAAGAATGGGTTGGAATTCGAATGGTTATCCTTTTACTGGTTTCCCTGATATTGTGGGATCATTCTTATCCAAGTAACCATCTCATCCTTTCTTATATATTGATGGGATTCTCATGGAAAAGGTTAAGCAACATTAATTGGAGAATTGGTGAAAGAATTGTGTGAAGAGCCTAGCTTGAATAGGAGCTTGGAGACTCTAATAAGTCTATCAAGAGGAATTGGATCTTCTTTATACAAGGATTGAGCAAGTGTGTGTGTGTTGGAGCCAAGAGCCACCGAAAGGAAGCTTGCGACATCAAGGCGATCAGGTTGTATCTTCTAATTTCGATTAATATGATACAACGACATGTCCCTTTCCCATAGTCATTCTTACTTTATTGTGTAATTCCTTGATCATACACATAAGTTGACGATTGAATATATTTTGCTATATTCACTTTGGTTGGTTTGTGTTGTCTTGGTCTTGACCTCACGAGAGCATCAGAGCGAAGCGGGAGAAATAGAGACCCTAGGAAGCAATACAAAGGTATGTTACTTGTTCCTCCCTACTAGCTAATTCAATGGTCATAACTTAGGAAAAGAGTCATGTCATGTCTTGTTTTTTTCTACATCCAGGTGGATTTAGGGAGATCTGTTAATGTTCGCACCTACCGATTAGTCCGATAACAAAATTGGTGACTCCGTTGGGGAACAACCCGTTTTCTTTGTGGTTTTTGGTGTTTTTCCTTGGCCATTTTCTCTTGCCTTACCTTTCTCCATTCCTATCAATCTCTGAGTCTTCAGGATACCCTGATAGACCCTCTGGGTCTAGAAGCCCCTTCAATTTTTTTGTCTTTTTCCAATAATTTGCTTAGTTTCAGACATTCTCGCACTGTACCCCACTGTGGCCTATGAGAATACTTTGAGTTCACACTTTGCTTTTAGGTCCAATGCGAGGTTCTTGCACTCTGCTCAAAGCTATCCTGTGAGAATGACCCATTCTCGCACTGTGTAACATTGTTAGCCTACGAACCCTCTTTTCAAAATTTTGGATTTAAGACTTTTGCATGTTCAACTGCCTAGATTAGTATAGGTTCCTGAAAAGAGCTTCTTGGACCATTGGTTGATGTTTTCTTGTCTTCGGATTTTGTACATGATCAGTCTTAGGAAATCAAAGGCTTTTCCTGTCCATCTTTTCTTGACTTTCATTTCTTGACTTTTGTTGGCAAGGATATACTCTCTAATTTTAGAATCTGAGTGCTTGGTTGGTTAAGAAACGATGATTGATTGAAAGTTGAGATTCTTGTCTTTCTCATTTGCTCATTATTTGGAAGATTACTTTTCTCACACAATTGAAAAGACTAGTTTGTTCTGCTTGTCATTTTTGTTTCCATTGAAAGATTGGTTTGGGTTCTTGTTTATTGCTTGTTCATTTGTCCTTGGTTTT
>ML787782.1:226209-238102 GCA_009831015.1 Picea engelmannii
GGCATGAACGGCCTTGAACCAAGGTTCCTCTTCGACAAGTGTCACTTCACTTGCCCACTGCATTTCAGTGTCCACGTTGCTCTCATCTCTGTCGGTAGCTAGCGAGGTGTCCTACAACGCTTGCTGTCCTGTGTCCACCTCCATGCCCATGTCCTCATGCTTGGCTTGCTCCATCCCATTCCATGCGGAGCGCTGCATCTGGGCGTTTCCTTCGCTAGTCTCTGCACAGGGTTCCACTGCTGAAGCCGCACCTGCCGAGTCTGAGTGAAAAGCCTCTTGGAGGGAGGAAAGGATTTGAAGGAGGACCGTGACTTTTCCATCCATGGTCTGCAAACAGAATTGGAGGTCCTCCACCCCCTGATGGAGTTCGAATACCAGACTGAAGAGAATGGCAAGACTTTCTCTCAGCTGCGTGTCAAAGAAAGAGTCAGAAGACTGGTTCTCATTGTTTCGAGGCCTGCGAAAAGGAGGTGGCACCCCCATGGGCTTCCTTGAGGAGCCAATTACTGGTGCTTGGGAGGAATCGACAGTTCTGGGGATTGGGGGGACTAGAAGGTGTTGCAAGGAGGAACACGACGGTCTGGAGATGATGGCTAAGCAATCAAACTGGGATACAGGCGGGGTGGGGGAGGCGGGAAGAACTGGCTTGGGCTGGAGGGATGGGGAGGAGCAAGTGGAAGGTGACTCAGGGGGCGAGACATAAGGCCGGTGAGGATTCCATGGAGAGCCTCTTCGCGGCCGCCCCCTTTGGCGCGACATGAGTTTCGTCGAGTGAAAGCCGAAGAAAATCAAGTGCAACAGCCAGAGGTAGAGTGCCTGGAGATGAACAGGGGCTACCATTAACATGAAGGTCCGGTTTGAATCAGGCCAGGGTCGCGGAGGGGAGAGCCAGTCGGGACGCGAGCGAAGGCGAGAGGCGAACACAAACATCCAGGCCATGGAATGATTTGTAAAAAGAGACGTAAGCTGCAGAGTTAAAGCTCCTGCAACGTCGTAATGGCGAGTTAATGCCGAATCGGGGTGGTGGGCGATGGCACGAGCTCGTCACATGGCCCCATGCCCCGTTGGCTGATCCGTTCCTCCTCCTCGCGCCAGTTGGTACGCACTAGCACCCCATCCGGGGGTTTCTCTACTTTCATATTGATTTCATGTTTAGTTTATAAATTTTTGAAAAAATGCTAAAATTTTCTTTTCTAGATTAGTTGTCATTTTGGTTTTGATATATATGGACAAAGGGTGATAGAACCACCCTAGATTTTATGGTGTTATGTTTAAATGTAGGCACAGGTCCACTAGAAGATGCTACGATTCTCATGCACTTTATGACAAGTACATGTCCCCGAGTAGGAGACATATGTTATCCCCAACCATAGATGATTCTAGGGGCTAAATTTCGCAAATGGGCTAATTTTCCATGGTTTCCCCCAAAAACATATTCACCAATTTCCATTTTTTCTAAAAATGATTCGCCCAAATTCCATAGAATAAAATTGTTTTACCTTACAAATCGCTAAAATTTTATAGAAACTATATAAAATCCTTAGAAATTTGAATATTTTTACAAATCTTTCGCCAAACATTTTACATTTTTCATAATAAGGACTAGTAATATTAGCCTAAATTTCTACATTTTAATACAAATTTCCATCCTTAAAATCATCCATGTCCCCAACTTCTAGGGATAACTAAGGACATGATGTCTCGAGGCCCTTAGGTTGCAGACATGGAGTACCGAGATACAACTAGATCAACAATGTCCACTTGCATAGACAGAGACCCACCTCACCACCACAACTCTAGGTTCAACACGAGGGTATCCATCACATTAGCTGGCCTCCGGAAGACATTGGTTCTTTCTCTGCGAGGTATAAGTTAAGTATTATGGTCAGTGTCATTTCAATATTTGAGGCATTTGAGTTTGTTGCATCTATTACTACTTTTGATTATGTAATGTTTGCTTGGACATTATGCTCTTTGCCCTATTTCACTTTGGTGGTTGACATTGCGCCCTAGTAAATGAGTCACCCTTAGGGATAGGTTTTATACTGGGAGGTCCTCTTGACGATTCATCGTACCATTCACAACCATACATGTCACTTTCCATACTTCATCCCCTCATCTCCTTATCTTTTGGGATTTTTGTGTGTACTGACCCAAGAAGGGGTTGTCCCTCATTTCATGGGAAGAAGGGGTTGAAGGCCCAAAGACTTGTAGCTAGAAAAATATAAAATCCAATCATTAACCTTAGATATGTTTGCTCAGGGATCCCGACGATAATGAAACATCTCTCATAAGAAACTGATGGGACCCATAAAAGAATGACTAATAACAAATTCCAACCAGGGTGGAGCATGTGTGGGCACTATTTTCATTGCTTAGGTAGAGGTCCCACACATGTTTTAAACTTGGGGAAGAATGATGTGACCATGGTAGAGTCAAGGTGGACACAATTTTTAATGCTTAGGTATAAGCCCCAACTTGGCTTCAACCAAGAAACATTCTAAAAAAATAAAAGGAAATAAATGGGATTGGAAAAATGTTGCATTGAAAATGAAGGTGCAACACACCCTCTACAAAGGAACCCATAAATGAGACACTACGACCCCTTGTATTTCATGAAACCCATGCCCAAAAGTGTTCCCCTCATCCACGTGAGTTACAAGGAGGTCCCCTTGGGAAACACCTCTAAACTCTAGGTACGATTCACCCAATAAGTCATTTTTTCAACCCTCCCATACCTAAGCTTGGAAAATGCCATAGGGTCTTTGAGCATTGGTTTATTTTGATGAAGTGGTTTGGATGTACATGCTTAGATGTATCTTTTATTGATTTGATTTACTCATCATGATGCATTTGACTTGAGATCCTTGGAGGGTGTATCCATTTGTCTTTGCAGGACCCAACTGGTGAACATGTTTTGAGTAACAAGCCTAGCTTGGGCTTCCATGGGGCTTGAAGCCCACGGGTTGGATACTAGGGACCACATTCCGGATGATGAAGTCATTCCTTTGGAGGCCTAGAAGACATCATGGATGACATAACCTAGCCCCTACGACCCAAATTTTTTTCCTAAGGAGGCCAAAACGTCACCTATGAGGGCTTGACGTCACATTAGGGCTAGGGTTTGGTGGTGGTTGAGGACACTTGGCATGTTTTGAAGGAAGGAAGCCTTGGATCATGCAGGATAAGGTTGGATTTAAGACACTTGGCCTTTGGATGCTTAGTGAACTCACCTCCTACTCCAACGACTTGCAAAAGTACCAAAATCGTCACCCTAGAAGGGTGACATCTTACTTTAGGGTTTTACTTATGTGAAAATAATGAATTAAAAAGTATTATTTTGTGTAAAGGGTCAAAATAAGGGTTGTTGTCCCCTTATTTTGTGGTTTACCCTAAGTTATGTGGAAAAACTATGTTTAGAACATTTTGTATAAATAGAGATCATTTGTATCTCATTTGGATCATAACTCTCACTCTTGTGAGAGGATACTTGGTTGAAATTTGCACCCTACTTGGGAAATTCTCCTTATCTCTCTTGGTTACATTCTCTTGCTATGTTTTTTCTTTGCTATTGGTGGAATAAGTGATGCACTATATCCCAATAAGTGATGCACTATCTCTCTTGGAGTACTTTTCTTGCTTTATGGTGGATATTTCTTGGTTAAAAAATGAGTTTATCTTGTTTACACTTGCACTAGGTAAGGAATCCATCTTGTTTCTTCTTTTCTTGGTTACAAGTATAATTTTCTAAGCTTATTGGAGAGTATAAGTGTATACAACCCCACCAATACCATCATTTGTCTTGAAATAAGTTGTTGCACAAATGAATACTAGGAGGAGTAAAAGGGTTTATACCCTCCTACGGTTTTCCTTAGCTAGTTTTGCTTAACGTGGGGAGTAAAAGGGATTACACCCCCAAGGAGGTAGCACAACTAGATCTCTCTCTTTTAAATACTCCATAACCCAATAGTTAGAGGCACAAATCTCTTGCATTGGAGAAATAAATTATTGCATTGGGATATGTAGAACTACGCGATATTGGAATTGTTCAAGTTGGAATTTATTCCACATGTTATAAGCATTCTTGTGCCCTAAGGGCGTCCTCTTTTAGCCAAGAAATTTTCTGTTGTAATAATTTTAATGCTACAACCATTAGGGATGCAACAAACCCTAAACACATTCTTGAATAACTCACAATTCAATTGTCAAAAGTTGCTAATATTTTACCCCTACAATCTATTGATCCCAACACACTTTTTGGGTGGATTACTTGCAAGTTTTGATGGTTGGATTTTCTACTGTAAAAACTTGTTTTATACAACCATAAGGCTGAATAGTATCTATGAAATACCTTTTTCTTATAGACTTGTTTCAATTCTAAAGTCTCATTCTATTTTACTTGAGTTGTGCTAGTGTTTTCCTAGTTTCTCTCTTGCATTTTTACGTGATTTTTAGCATATTATCTAGAAAATTTATTGATTGTTTCTTGCTGATATATATCTCTGTTGACTACTGCAAATAGGGACAACAACCTTAACATTCTTTTCCACCTAACATATATCTCATATAGTTGGATTTTCTTGTGTCTCGAGTAGGTGCTTGAACTTCTTGGTAACCATTAACTACTACCGAGACTTGTTTTCAACCCTCTTTCCATATAGAAAATTGACCTATAGGGAATACATTCATAAGTATCATTTGTCATTGTCAAATTTCACTGACTATTATGAGTATCAACGTAATCATTAATTCATACCTATTATGAATTAATCACATTAAAAACATTCATTATAACATTAAATCAAAATTAGAAACCATTAGAAATTAATTGTTAAACAAACCTAATACTCATGCAAGAAGTCATCCATTGTGAGAAATAATAATCATGGAGTGTTTTCTACAGATGTAATTTAGTGGTCCAGACCTATCTTTCACTTAAAAATTCATTTTTCATCAGAGTTGAAGTTTATGATGTTTGGAGATATTCTTTTTGTATATGTGATTCAATGATTCAAGACTTATTTGAGATCAAATTCATTGTAAGTTATAATTTGTTCGATGTGTTGGAGTTAAAGTTTTAAATAACCATGCAAAATTTTATAGACAAAATTATAAATATCACTTAAATAAAGTATACACAACAACTAAATGTACTATACTAGTTTTTTATTCTGGAACCTATGGGTTATAGACCCACCACACTTATGTTCTTCCACTCTAATTTTTCAATGGCATATCGAATTTCAATCTGCCTACAAATTCTAAGATATTGTATCACCCTATGCATGAATTTCTCAACATGTGTGAGAAATATATTTTATTCTTTTTTATTCATTTGTGTTTGTAATATGATTAAAATAAAGCACATTAGAAACTCAAATAGCAACTCACCTTTAGAAAGTTTCAAATTTATAATACTTGCATTGCAAAACAAAAATTGAGGGCTTCATGTATCATCTAACCTAGTTAATAACATGATTGAAAACGTTGGCTATGAAAAAATGTTAGATAACAATTAATATAATTCAACCATAGTTCCATGCCCAACAATGGTCAACAATATTTTATTGATATCCAACTACACTTTATAGTTGGTTTCCTTCATCCACAATTCACTAGCCCAAATACTTTAAATGAAACGTTTCTTTCAATATCTTGTATTTTTTTTACACTCAGCTTCTATTTATTTGTAACATAATTAGGTGGTATAAACTCGACCTATATCAAAATCAATTTGTTTTCATAAATGAAAATCTTCATTGCATCTTGTAATCCTTTTGTACATCCAGATATATGATCGACACTTTAGATTCACTATGCATCTCTATAATTACACCATTATATCTTAATAATCCTCTTGTAAAGTGAACATGATTCTTTTTCATGCATTTGAGGCTCATATCCTTAATCAACTCTAAGCTCAAAAAACAAGTTCCATGTACACAGACTAGAACTTCTTCTATTGTAATTTGTACATTATAGGTAATCCCCATAATTTGCAACAAGAAGAGGTGCCAACATAATAAAAATTATACAACAACTTATGTTTCTCTCTTGTTTGGTGAAGCCAAATAAAAATAGAGATATTGAAGTGAAATATTTGAAAATGGATCAGAATGAAACTACTTTAAATTGAAATATGTAATTCATGAACTCTTGTAAGATAAATGGGATAGATATAATGATGGTTCCGATGGAGAAGCATTACATCTATGAAACTAAATCTATCTTGTGTGGAGGAAACCACCCAATGATATATCCATATATAGATGTTACACATGTAGGGGAAGAGAAAAATTTGTTAGCGCATCTCACTCTCATAGATAAGCAAATATTTCCAAGCCAAAATCTATGAGGGCATATTTTGTAGTATGACATTGCCTATTTAACATGTATATGTATCTATGTAGTTGAGGTACTTGAAGGTGTCATTATGTGGTTGAGTTTTTGAGATACCCAAATTATTTGAATATGCCACTAAGATTCAAGGGTTATAATATTGTTTGTATCCATGGTCTCAATGGGAAGTGCTTGATCCTCCAGGAGAAGGGGCACCATTGCTATCATTTTCATTTACTGAGCTTTATTAAAGAGTTCTATTTGTGCTCCTGACTCTTGTTGTATTGGTAGGAGTTGGCATTGGATATGTTTTTTACAAGTTTTGTAGTCCTATGATGATAAAGCTAATACCAACTCTTACTAAGCCAACGATAGTTAGGAACACAAACACAAGCCTCAAACATGTTTTCTAGGCATATAGAAAAAAAGGGTGATGTAATTAATATGTAGGGTGATGCAATATATTAAGATTTGTAGGTTGACTGAAATGCAATATGCCATGGAAAAAATTGGAGTTGTGCAGTAGGAGCGTGGTGGGTCCATAACCCATAGGCTCCAAAATAAAAAATGGGTCTAGTACATTTAGTTGCCATGTATACTTTATTTAAGCAATATTTACAATTTTTCCTATAAAATGTTGCAAGATTATATGGAACTTTAACTCCAACACAATGAACAAATTCCAACACACAATGAATTTGAGTTGAAAGTAAGCTATGAATCCTTAAATCACATATACATAAAACATATCACAAAACATAATGAAGTTTTACTCCACATTATGGATTTTCAACTAGAAGATAAATATGTATCAATGAATCCCTCTTGCATGCCTCCAAGCTCACAAAATCAAATAATTTGTTCCTAGTGCTTGTGCCTAGTTCAAATAAAAAATTTATTAGAAAAATATATAAATCTAAGATCAAAGTTTTCATAAAATATCAATGATATGATTCATTAATTATGTAATTTAAATTTGGTTCTTTACATAGTATAAATCACGACAAATGTAAACATAGAACAACACTAATAATGCTCTAAATAGTTAGTTCACACAATTCCAACCTTTAGCATTGTTCACACATGTACAATAATAATCATACTAGAGAGCATGAAAACATGATGTCAAAAAGAATTTAACATATCGATGCACTTCTAATTATCAAATGCATCACTTGTGATGTGTGCAACTTAAGCAAATAATCACTTATAGTGCACCAACACATATAGTATAGCACCAAATTGCATGAAAATTTGTAAATATATTTTATAGATTTAACAATGCACTTATAAGGTAATGATGCACCACTTAATGATGCATCTTATATAGGGAAACTTGGTGCATGCAATACTGATGCTCTATATGTTTATGTGTCCACCAACCCCTTTAAAAATTGTTTCAAAGGATTATTAGTGTGCTTAAATAACCAAGTGCAATTACTAATGGAGCATCAATACATAAATTAGCACACTAGTTAACTTGGTAAATTTTAAAATATTGTATAAAAATTGTCGATGTGTTATTGATGTACATAAGCACTATGAATGGAGCATCGTATAAAAGCATTATCATATGGTGCACCCTGTAAAATAACTTCTATAAGGTGCACCATGTGAAATCACCAACAGATGGTGAGAGATGAATGTTGTAAATGCATCAACATAAATTTTATTTTATTTTTAATTTGGAAAACAATGAACTTAAAGCTTAATTTTGGTTTTTAATCTGTCGAAAATGTAAATTGAGGGATAACAATTAATTTACCCAATATATTCTCTATTGAGGAGGCATGGATACTGTGTAGAGAAAAAATGAAAAACTTGGTACAATTTGGAAAATTCCAAAATGAACACAAGTCCACCATGGAAGCAAATAATTGAGAAATTAAGCAACCTAGTAACACTGGTCAATAGATCCATCATAGAGGAAAATCGAGCATAGATTCTTGTATGGGTGTGAAGCACTGAGTTAATTCTAGAAATTATTTTTCAGTTTGGTAATTTAAAAGAAAACAATTTACCCTACTCTAGTGCACTCGAGAGAAGCATGCATGGATGCTTTTATGGGTATGCAATACATGGATTCTCTTGTCTATATATGCATCAGTGAAATTAATATATATGAAACACACTAACATGGTTTTTTTTTTAAATATGACCAATATTTTAATAAAATAATTTGGTCTTTATCAGTGCATGTGGTATAGTTGCATATTGGTGTTCTTATATGATAGTAGTGCACCAAAGCATTTGCATGATATAAGTGCATCGAATTAAAAGCATCTGCTAAAATATTTGACTTCTCACATTTGCTATAAATAAAGAAGGAAGATGTGGTTCTATAAAAACATTTTCCAATTGGTGTTTTCATTGCACTGTATTCTTCCATGTACCTCTATATTGGGTGTTGTCCTAGTTCCATGTACGCCAACAATAGGGTTATTGATGCTCATGGATTTCCCTTGATTACTATTGTTTCTCTAAGTAGTTTAGGCAGAAATGTACAACAACCTTGGCTATTGGTTCTTCTTTCTTAGACTCTTCATTATGTGGTTCCTTTGAGGAATGAAACTTTATATAGTCTTCTTCCTTTTTACTATGCCCTTCTTGGGGATATTTTTCAAGTGATTCTATGGGCTCCTCTTCTAATTCAACCTTGGATTCTTTATTTCCATGAAATCATTGTTTAATGCGCCACCTTGGGCCCTTGTTGATTAGTGAGAGAAATATCCTACATGGTGATTTTATTTTTTGTCTACCAAAGGTTTAGAAACTTCTTTTGCACATTAATAATAATTGTACCAACTGACTCCATCCAGGGTTATGAAAGAATAATATCCACATCATCTATATCTATAGCATGGAAATATGAATGCAAAACATATGTATCCATAGTAATCTTCAAATCGTTAAAAATTTGAACAATCTCACCCTCAACTTGTGTGCCTTGAATACACTTCATTGGGACTTGCAATCTTTTATCCAAGCCATTGTTGATGAAATTATGCTTGCAGCTAGGTTTAATAGAAATAATGACCGTATCTTATCAAAGGCATCCATGAACATGTAATAGGAATATTTCACCTAAAAATAAACCATTGGTGTTTTCGTTATCCTCCATTTTGGCATGACACTGTCAATCTAAAAATATTTTTTCATATGCTTCATTTGGAAGTTTCATCATCTTCTCATAGTTAAGAAACTTCCACCATATGGAAATATCATCTTTTAAACTCAACCTTAGTTAAGTTCTCCAAATCTTTGGGAACACAAAAATTATTGCTTTTATGTGTTCTTCTTTAGTAGGACCATCAACTTTTCTTGTAAAAGACACCATGTGAAAATAAAAAAAAATTGAATTAGGGTTTTGAAGAAAAATCCTACTTTTCAAGGGAGCTCCTTTTTGCATCTAGGGTTTTAAGGAAATGATTTGAAATGGTTGTAACTTCCTCAATACAACTTAGATGTGTATCATATAATATATCAAATTGAAGTTTCCAAAGTGTTCTTTCACTTGGATTTGGTTTGGATTCAATCTTATTAATTTTTCAAAAGTTATCTACTATGCAATACCTAAAATAAAATCATTATTGTCATAAAATAAACCATTGAATAGATGATTTCAAATCATTTATATCTTCACTTCCTAAAATCCTATTTGAATAAAAAAAAAAATTGCGTATTTTTTCAAGAGGAACTCATGGAACGCTTTCTTCCAATTATGCATAATTTTTTTCCTAAAAGGATCTAAATGTTGTAGCCCTATTTTTTTCACCACCAATTACTCCTTATAGAAGGAATCACTCCACATGCCATGCTTTTAACAATGCAATTCTCAACATATCCAATACAATGATATTAATGTGTATATATATACTTTCTCATGAGTATTCCTTGGAGTCTATGCTAACAACCCCTCATTATTGTATTATTCCCTCTAACTACCCAGTGGGCCTATTTGTTACCCACCAACTACCAAGTGGGTCTTATTCCATGATTATGGACTATTGGCCCTTGACCAAGTTTTGAAGAATACTTGGTCATATTTGACCATTTTTGGGACTGCGACAACTTGCCAAAGATGGAGCACAATGCAAAGTGGAAATTAGGGAAGCAAGACCTATTTTTGGTCCCTTTTAGGGTTTTGGGTTGATGTAAAGGGAAAGGGATGTCAGCCAGTGGGCTTACCCACGATTAGGCCCATTTTGTAATCTATAAATAGATACTTAGGCAATGTAAGTAGAGATAAGTAGTAGTACATCTATGTGATGTATAGCTAAAGGCTTAGTTCTAGTTGCTGGATCTGTGTGATTGTATGTATATTGCAAGTGCTCTGTGCATGATTGTAAGGAGATTGAAAAGCTCAGTGCAAGTTGTTGTAGTTTTGTGCTAAAGTGCAAGGAAGAAGGATCTAGCGAGCTGCACATATCTTTTGTCTTGTGCGAAGTAAGAGTTACTGAAGCTCTGTGTTGTAACCGCTTGACTGAGATAATATAAAGAAGAAGACTTTGTGGACGTAGCCCTAGGGTGGGGGTGAACCATGGTAGCTGTGTGTATTATGCTCTCTGCTTTGACCTAATGTGTTTATCTCCTTCTTGGTTAAGTGCTTGTTGTGATTAAGTAGATCTAGTTATGCTCTGTGCTTATAATATATGAATGAATGTTAGATCTGATATATAAGATGCTTAGTGCTTGATCTGCTGAATCTAATCTATATTTTTGTGGCTAAGTACTGAATCATCTTTAGTCTAAGTATTCATTGTGATGCTTTGTGCTACCTGCAAAGTACAAAAAGGGTTAAATATTGATGAATGATCTATGCTAAGCACCCTATAAAAGATATAATCATAGATCAGTGTCCCAACTAAGGTTGCAGACATCTGAGTCCTGCAACCACCCCTGCCTCTACCTTGGGTGAGACTTCATTTGCTTCGCAAGTGTTGCCAAAAGGGTTGATAGTTAGGGTTTTGTTGGTGCGATCTTGAGCGTTGAACACTTGGTCTACCCCTATGCCAACAAATGGTTCCGTTGCCAGGACCTGGAACTGTGATTGCTGGGAACTAAAGAAGAAAAATCTTTGTGTGAAATAAGCTCTATGCATAGATATGTTGCCATAGTGCACAGTATTCTACTTGACCTACGAAACTTTGTTCCAAGAAAGAAAGGTCAGATCTGAAGGAAAGAGGTTAGATATGCAAGAAAGAAGTTGATACTAAAGAAAATAAGTGAGATCTGAACACTTTATGCTCTAAGAAAGGTAAAAGTAGAAATTTCCGCAGAAAAGAGGTAAGATCTCTAAGCTCTAGCCTTTAGTAAAGGTAAGAATAGTTCAAGTTTTAGATCTGAAAGCTTTGTGCTCTATATAGGTAAGATAAGTGGAAATTTTTTATTTCTGAAGCATGAATTTAGGTACACTTGATAAATTTTGTCCTAGCCTGAAAAATAGAGCATTGTTAGATAAAAGAAAGTTTGATATGAATAGGTCTGATAGGAATAGTGAAAGATATGTTATACCTATGCATAGAAAGAATTTTTGGACTAACTAATGGATGCA
>ML787782.1:249755-265385 GCA_009831015.1 Picea engelmannii
TACCTTTTCTGAGGTTTTCTATGCTATATTGATATTTGGTTCTTAACAGTACTCCTTCACTGATAAGCTTTTCTTTCTCAGGTGAGGGTGTTCAACAAAAACAATGGTTCAATTTCTCGTGGATCAAAAGGTGGAGTAGGATCATCTGCTTGGGGTATCTCTTCAATAAGGGGAACATCAACATCATCATTAGAAACATCCTTAGAAATGGCCATAAAAATATTGTGTTCCTTATACTTGTACCCTGAAGAATATTTTTCATCACAATTATAACAAAGACCCTTGAGTTGGAATTCAACCTTTTCTACTCGAGTTAATTTTTGGATCTTGAGAGGAGTGGCAAGAGGGGAAATATTGGTGGGTCTAGGGAAAGTAATAAAGGAGGGTTTTATGTTTTGGGAAGAGATGATATGTTGTGCTTCCTTAGATCATTCAATAACTTCCAACCAAGTCTATGGGAGAGCCATTAGGACTTGGGTTTAGATTTCATCCTTCAGGCCACTAATAAAGCATTCCCTGAAGAAGGTATCTGACATGTCCGTCATTCTAAAATACAAGTTCTCAAAGGGGGAATAAAGTATTCCACTATTCCATACTGTTTCAACTTGGTGCGTGTCAGTGTAGAAGAGTTCATAACTATCGATTTTTTTTTTATGTCCAAGCAACATACCCCTGGCATGAATTTTTACGCCATTGCCACGATTACCAATGTTCAAGATCCAGATATAGGATATCATAATGAAGTTTTTACAAATCATCAGTAATGTCGTGCAAGGATAAATAATGTTCCATTTTAGTGACCCAACCCATGGGATCTGAGCATCAAATTTGCTCACCTCAAATAAGGGAAGGTGCAGTTCACGATGAAGGTGATTGGAAATGGGAAGAGTTGGTGTCTTCATGATGTTGAATTTTTATATGAGATGATATGTGATATTGATGTGTTATTACAATGATGAGTGTTCCATATAGATATAATATGGTGACCATCCATGAAAGGATGTGTCCCTTGGATGATAAATAACTACTTATTTATTATATATATTTATACTTTGTATTATAAATATCATGTCATAAATTATATGATATTATATATTTATATTTGGAAGAATGTCTTCCCGATGTTGTCCAAACATCAACACTCCCTCTCAATTAGGGAGACATTCTTCATCATGCCAAAGATTTTCTCAGAAGTATACAAACTTCACCCTATACTCATGACATTTGTCTATCATTCTTGGGAGACGTCTCTCTCCCACTTGAACCGAGGGGAAACTTCTTCTACGACTCTCCCTCTAAGCCAATTGACTCTCTCTAAGATCAGGCTCACTTTGGGTCCACATGTGATATCATATAGCATCTTGATTCTTTATGATTCCTTTTCAAATAACCATGAATAGAACAAATACCACACCAAGGTCGTTCACCATAGGTACACCCCCATGAGTGAATGTCAACTCGATGCTAACTAACACGTGGAAATCACCTCGAGTCCATATTATTCTTTGTCATGATCAAGAAAATACTACGCGTGGGCCCATTTACCACAAGTACACTTTTGTGATAAGTGCATCCTATCTCCCTTGGGTTGCAACTCAATCTAGGAGAGGGTCCACCCGATGCTTACTCGGGACATTGTAGAAAATTTTTTGTCATACATGGAACTCCCATGTGGATTTCTAGAGGCTACTCCATCTAGAAAAACTAGGGTAAACTCCCCATAGTGTGTGAAATCAAGGTCAACTCCCTTGACATGTCCTCATGTTCTCTCCACAAGGGACGTGTCCTCATGTGCTCTCCACAAGGGACATTTGGATATAAGCCCAAAACCACTTATCCCTCTCAGATGAGTGTCCTTACAAATCAACTAAACTCAGTCACAGAGGAGTATGATCTGGAGAATGTATGCAGAAGTTGAAAACATTCACACTCCCTCTCAGCGAGGGAGGCATTCTCTTCCATGCCAAGTATTTCACATAAGTACTTGAACTTCATCGTGGTAAGATCTTTGGTAAGAACATCAACAACCTGATCAACGGTAGGAAGGTACTGCACCAATATTTCCTTCATCTGCACCATGTCTCGGATTTAATGGTACTTGATCTAAATGTATTTCAATTTGTCATGAAACATTAGATTCTCTAAGAGCTTCACACAACTATGTTTATCACAATGAATAATGGTGGAATCCATCACATGTCCAAATAAATTTGCAAGGAGCTTGTGAAGCCACACTGCTTCGTATACTGCCACACTCAATGCAATGTAGTATGATTCTATGGTGCTCAAAGCCACAAAATTGTATTTCCTGCTACACCAGGAAACCATGGAAGATCCCAAAGTGAAGCAACACTTGGAGGTGTTATTCCTGTCCATTACGCTCCCTGCCCAATCAAAGTCAGTATATCCCTACAATATCATGTTAATACTGGAAGTATATCTCATATCATATACAACTATGCCTCGCAGGTATCTAAACACATGCTTCACAACAATCTAGTGTGTTTGTCTTGAATGAGTCATAAATTTGCTAAGTTCACTCACTACATAACAAATATCTGGCCTGTTGTTAACCAAATACATCAATGACACAATCAATTGTCTGTACAGGGTCAGATCAATCTTGTCGGATTCGAAAGAAGACACACTTAGTTTCTTTAGATTCATCACCATTGGTGTAGCCATGGGCTTACAGTTCAACATCCTAAACTTCTTCAATATATCAATTGTGTACTTCCCCTCACTCAGGAATATATCATCATTTCTTTGCCACACCTCTAGTCCCAATAATTAGTGCATCATACCAAGGTCCTTCATCTCAAAATCAGAGGCCAACACATACTTGCATTCAACAATAAGGCTCTGTTTACCAGTGAGGAATAAATCATCAACTTAGAGGACCAAAATTAGAGACTCACCATTAACATTCATGTAGTACAGGTTGGGATCAACAACACTTTTTTTGAAGCCCAAACTCATTAGGTTTCCATCAATCCTCGCATACCAAGCTCAAGTTTCCTGCTTGAGTCCATACAAGGCCTTCTTTAACCTGCAGACATGAGACTCCTTCTCATGTATCATGAAACCATTTGGTTGCTCAATTTATAATTGTTCCTCAATATCTCCATTGAGAAAGGTTTTCTTCACATCCATCTAATGTAGTCTCCAATCCATGGATGTTGCAAGGGAAATAATCGTCCGAATAGAAGTGTATCGAGCAACAAGAGAAATGTCTCCTCATAATCTATTCCCTCCACCTAAGAGAATCCTCTAGAAAAAAATCTCACTTTGTGCTTCTCGATGCTCCCATCAACTATGTGTTTGATATTATATATCAACTTGGAAGTCACTATAGACTTCCCTTCAGGTCTCAGAACAATATCCCACACATCATTCTTCATGATGGACTGATACTCCTATATCATGGAATCTCTCCATATTGGATGACTAGATGCCTCCTCATAATAGGAAGGATCAAAATCAATGATGTGGCTCATATTTGTGGCATAACACGAATATCTATGAGGTTTCTTTCTCTCTCGGAAGGTACCATGAGGAGCTGCATGTCCTTTTGCCTCCTGTAGAGTCTGACGAGCCCATGAAGGATTATTCCAACCTACTACAATATCTCTGGGAACATCAACTGGAGCTACAAGATCAACATGATCAATTGGATCAATAGGATCAATTGTCTCCCTCTGAATTGTTGGAGGGTGAGGGGGATAATGCACCATCTCTTCATGTTTCTCACTATCAATCTCCATGTGATATCCTCTAGATCTCTTGAAGGCTACCTCCTCCTCAAAGGTAACATCTCTGCTCACCTCAATTTGTCTCTGACCAAGGATGTAGATACAATACGTCTTCGAAGACATTCTATACCCCACAAATGTACCCTTTTTGCTTGAAGGGTATAGCTTGGTCCTTTTCTCATTGGGTACATGAATGTATACTGGACACCCAAATATCCTGAAGTGTCCAACCTTAGGCTTCACTCCAGTGAAGGCCTCCTCGGGAGTCATGTTCCTCAAATTCTTATGAGGACTTATGTTTCGAACATACACTGCAGTCATGAATGCCTCTGCCCATAGAAACCTAGGTAAATGATGATCATGAGTCATCGCCTTGAATGCCTCAACAATAGATCTATTCTTCCTCTCTACCACCCCATTCTATTGATATTTGTAAGTAACAATGTACTCCCTCTTGATTCCTTCCTCAAACATCTCTAGGACACATCAAGGTTCCCTCATGGAACTAATGTCCCCCAAGACATATCGAGGTTTCCTCATGAAACCAATGTCTTAGTTCCTTCATATGACCATCTGAGGCACATTGGGACGAAGTCCACATTCCCTCCTACTAGTCCATACAAGAAGCTCTGGTGAAGCAACAAGTCGAGGCAGCTCGAGGCCTTCGAAGCAATGTTGCCCATATAAGAGTGATTCGGGACACATCATAGGTGAGTGTTGGGGGATTGTTGTCCCTCGACCAAGTTTTGAGAGAACCTTGGTCGTGCTTGACCACTTTTGGGACTTCAACAGGCTGGTTGAAGACAGAGCGCCCATGCGAAGCGGAGATCGCGGGATCTCACCCATTTTGCTGGATTTTTGGGATTTTAGGGTTTATGTAACGGGTATGGGATGTCGGTCCATGGGTCTTATCCATGTTTAGGCCCTTTTTGTAATGTATAAATAAGTAGACAGGACTTAGAGAGAAATCAGTCTAAGTGTGGCTTAGTGCAAGTTGAGTTACTAGTCATTGATCGGCTTAGTGCATGGCTAGCTGACTTTGTGTACAAACATGTTGAGGCTTGTAGAGCTAAGTGCAAGTGTTTTGTAAGTGCTTTGTGTGGACCGACTGTGTAAGGTTGTGTGATTTGATCTAACTTGGGAAAGGAGGATCTGGCGAGGTGCACACAGATCTCCTGTTCCTTATGGAGTTGGCTCTATGGTTGGGTTCCTGTAAGAAGATTGAAGAATACTAATAAAGAAGATAAGAGTTGGTGGACGTAGCCCCACACTGGGGTGAACTACGTATCTCCTGTCTTATTGTGATTTGTGCAATGTTGTTCATGGTGTTTATGTATTTATTTGCTTAATCTTGATGCATAATAGGTAGTTCCATTAATGCTTAGTTCTTTATATATGAATGAATGTTAGATCTGCTCAGATGCTATGTGATAAATGGTTAGATGTGCTTAATCTTGATTACTACTGCGCCAATCTATAATAAGGGCTTAACCTGCGATGTGAATAAGGGTTAAAGACTAATGAATGTTATTGTCTAAGTGCTCGGTTAAGTATTGTGATCACAGATCTATGTCCTAGCTAGGTTGTAGACACTTGAGTCCTACAACCCCCCTGCCTCTACCTGGGGTGAGACTTCATATTATTCGCAGGTGTTGCTGAAAGGGACGGTAGTTAGGGTTTTGTTAGCGCGTTGAACCCTGGGTCTTCCCCTGTGCCAACAAATGGTTCCGTTGCCGAGACCTGAAACTATGATTGTTGGGAACTGAAGAAAAGATAAAGCTCTATGCATAGATCTGTTGATGTAGTGCACAGTATTATAATTGACTTGTGAAGCTCTATGCTAAGAAGGGAATCGATTCTAAATAAAAGAGGTACGATCTCAAAGCTTTGTGCTCTAAAAAAGGTAAGATAAGTGGAAATTTTTGCTTCGAAAGAATGGATTTAGGTATGATTGATAGATTTTGTCCTAGTCAGAAAACTAGGGCACAACTAGAAGAAAGAAGATTTGATCTGAATAAATCTGATAGAGATAGTGAAAGATATGTTATTCCTATGCATAGAAAGAATTTTTGGACTGACAAGTGGACATAGGACCCTAGAAAGAATTTTTGCAAATTGCAGTTCCATTACTGTGATTCCAGTGTGCAGTATAGGAAAGGTTGGGGACCATTTAAAAGAAAGAGAGGATTGATAATGTGTTATAACTACAGAAGATCGAGACATATTGCTAAAGAATTCCCTGGCATAGGTCCTATTTGTCTTTTTTGTAAAGTTGTTGGTCATGAGGTTTTGAATTTCCCTAGGATGATTGCTAAAGTTGAAAAGATGAATATGAGACAAGAAAACCATGAGGAAGGTCAAGAAACTAAGGATATGTTAGAGAACTAGAAAGAATCAGAGACTATATTATTACAGATGAAAGAAACACTGAAGGATCACAAAGCCATCAGTTTACCAGAGATATTAAAAGAGAAGGAGTGTATAGAAACAAGAATAAGAGACTTTGACATAGACTGTGTTCTGGATGATGAAAAACAGGTGAATATCATGCCAGAAAGCACTTGGGAAGTTTTGGGAAAGCCTGCTATGATTCCCTCATTGGGAGGGATAGGATTGTTTAAAGGGAAGATGATAACTCTTTGTGGAAGACTTACTCATGCACCTATGATTTCCCATGGAGCATCGACTGAAGAATAATTTGAGGTCATTAAGTTTTTTGGGAACAACGCTCCTTTTGCACTTTTGTTAGGAAAGACCTGGATTGAGAAAGATCAGATCCGAAGGAAAGAAGAAGAGGATACCACGGAACAGAAAAAGAAAGAATTAAGGGAATTCATAGCCAGAAAAATAGAGCGACTAATAGAAGAACAAGAGGACAAGTCGAAGCAACTAAGGGACAGAGAATTAGCTGTCGAGGTTGAAAAAACACAAGAAGGCTTAAAGAACCTATCCATGCAGGAGAGAGGAGCACCTACCCCCGAAGTAGTAAGAGAAGAGATATTACATTCAAAACCTTTGATAGAACATCAACAATGTGAAGTTACTATGCTAAGAGAAGATACAAATAAGAATGGAAAGAGGAACCCAGAGACTCGGATCATAGGAAAGAAGACAAGAAATTTTAGTAAGAATAAGGCAAGGTTAGAAAGACTGCAGGAAGTTCCAGAGAAGACTTCGCGGAAGGAAGGCTTACAAAACTCGAACCTCGCCGGAATAGCAGAACAACGCGGAATTGCACTTTGCCATGATGAAGCTATATGACCGTTCGAGGCATCCTGACCGTTAGAACGATGCTACAGAATGGTTAGAAACACAGTTATTTCCGAAAATATTTCCATTGGAACGTTGGGACCGTTCCATAACGGATGGAATCGTATTGATTGAGGCATTTTGACCCGTTGAAGGAATCCATTACGATGTTTCTTATTTAATCCGTCGAATGCCGCACCGGGACCACTTTTGAAAATTGAGATATCTGAGCTAACAGAGAAGTGATCACATTCTACATTGTGTTGTCTAGACCTCACCACCGATTCAATTACCTTGAGTGTCTATTTGCTGACCCAAGTTATTTGATTACGAGTGTGCATGTTGGGCGACCTTAGCGCAATAGAGAAATATATAGAAGAGATATTGATCGAACTTATGGCTGAGAAATTCATGTTCGCAGGAATACAAGCCTCGTCGATGGGAGGATTGAAAACATCCCCCTCGATTACATGACAATCTAGTCGAGCAATGACCGAGAAAAGAAGAAATCACCGTGATGATCTGGCAAACGCAAAGCAGATGTCGTCAGTCTTGACCGACTACATCCCACCTCTGGCTAGTGTGGTTAGTCGTGACAACATCCCACATGATTTCGAGTACACGCTCATCATGGCGTACCTCCCGAAGGGGATACACGCAATTGGACCACATTTGGGACTGATCCCAACCCTCAAGATAAGTGACTTTAACCTAGGAGACTGAAAGAACTATGCGATGCTCACACCGCATAGGTACCTGAAAAATACAACTGGGAAGAAGCCCAAGATAGTTCCCTAGCCATGGATCAAGGAGATCGCGAGGTCCA
The DNA here is from genome assembly GCA_009831015.1 of Picea engelmannii. Classification (NCBI taxonomy): domain Eukaryota; kingdom Viridiplantae; phylum Streptophyta; class Pinopsida; order Pinales; family Pinaceae; genus Picea; species Picea engelmannii. The sequence continues at coordinate 257,583 of ML787782.1, forward strand.
TGATCCTGAATGTCATGAAGATCCCCCACTTTGGCATACATCAGGAGTTTAACACGTGCTTAAACTCCTCTTGTCGTGCTACCATGGAGGCTATCATTGGTTAGATAGGAACGTGACTATGGATCTAGTGTTGATCCACCTGATCACTAGACTAAGCTTGCAAGGACCAGACCCTCACCAGTTCTACCAAGGAAAGACATTAGATCGCTCCTCGGTGTAGCGAATAGAAGAAGCATACGATGATGCGAATAAGGGGAAGTGAGGATACAAGGTATCCTCCATCCAAGATGGTGCAGTGCGCCTAGCTTGTCAACTGATCGCTGGCAAGCTCGTCAGAAAGAACATGCTGACACAAATCACAGGCTTCATATTCGACCTCGCAGGGAAGTGTGTCGAAGGGATGCAGATGAACTGGGTGAGCTACCTCATCAATGAGTTGGAGAAGGACTGCCGGAAAGCGCATGACCAAGGCTACGAGTTCCACTTTAGTTGGTTATTGATATTAATAGCATTTTTCGCTTGGGAGATGTCGGAGGGAGTGACAATCCCTAAAGTTGAGCAATTAAAACCATTGGCCATGAGATTCACCATCTTATGGTATATGAGCGATATGGAAAAGCAATGGAAATCAAATGCGGTGTTCCATGCTTACTAACTACATCTCACGCACGCCATTGAGTCATTCCCACGAATGACCCTGAACACCTTGCATACTTACAAACCACTAGCGAAGTTCTTCATAGACCGCCACTTCATCTACATCATTGCGTGCAGGGATGAAAGCAAGGAGGAGTTGCAGTCTTATTATAAATTGACTGATGAAGACATGGAGGAGATAACCAAGGAATGACCAATTGAATTCCTTGTACCAATCGAATATGCAGAACTCTCCGACCCCAACATCATCGGAATCCCTTTGGTCACTCGGACTGAGTATGATAGACTAAGCAACACAAAGAAAAAGAAGAAGGAGGAGGAAGTGCAAGACATAGACAGTAAGGAAAAGGACAGTGCATCAGAGGAAACTATGCCTAAATCACCTAGAGGAGGAGGAGGCAATGAAGGAAACCAAGAAGAGAAAGGGGAAGAAGACAAGAAATAAAAGGGCAAAGTGAAACTACCAAAGGATCCCCTAATAGAGGCCGAGACATCAAAGAAAAGTGAGGTTTATCTGCAGAAACCCTCAGCACGGAAGAAATCTAGAGCCAATAAGCCTCAGGCGAAGAATGTGCTCACAATGGATAATGTTGACCTTATCATCGTAGCTATAGAAGATGATTTGGAGGATATATTGCAGTGACATGAAGCAAAGCAGGAGATGATGTATGACAGAATCGAGGCGGAGTTGAAGGGGGTACAACAAGCTATCTATTATAACCGCGCAGTGTCTACTGCACCGTCGTCATCAACAGGTGTAGAATTGGGGGATGAGCCCACCTAATTGCGAAGGATAACAGATGCGACAGAGGCTCTCCTTCGTCGAGTCTAGGAAGAAAAAGAGCAGGACATAGAGGCCTTGAAGCAAGAAAAGGAGGAGGCCTTAGAACAAATTTGAGTTGCGCAATAAGAGAAATATGACATTAATGTGAAGTTCGAGGAGGATAGAGAGAAAATCCAAAAAGAGAAAGACTAGCTACTCGCGGAGAAAATGGGGGTTAGAGAGGCAATGACTAGAGCACTTCGCTCTGTGCTAAGCTTGGCCCAGATAGAAGAAGAGACAATAGAGATCTAAGTGGGGAATCTCGCTGAAGCCATTCAACAACTTCAATAAATAATAACAGAGCTAGATCTTCAATCAGTGACAAGCACCCCACAAGAAGTGAGAGACTAGAGGGAAGAAACTGCCAGGGATGCAGTAGAAAGAATCAGGGTGTTGGCTTCAAAATGTAAGAAACTAAGTAACCAAAGTGCGCATACCTATGAGCACCTTGCAGAAGACCTGGAACTAAGGACATTATAGGCACAACTCCATGAAGCGAAGAAATAGGCATCAACTGTGCAAGAGAAACTGAAGCTATTTACTGCAGTAGAAAAGATGAAGAGGTCGTAGGAGAAGCGCGCAGTTCAGCAGCAGGTCACTTCCATCCAGAGCAGAGTGATGGAGCTGACACAACGACTCCAACCACCACAGGATGAAGCCTGTACCCTCTTTGAAATATTGAGGGACAATGATCATAGTTGGAACAGGTGGCCACAACAGTGGAACAACACCTGGAAGGGCCTGTCACCGAGCAAGTCATTCAGCAGTTCGCTGAGAAGGAGGCTTTGGCGAAGTAGAAATTCAAGGCAGCTCGAGCTAAGATCAAGGCCTTTGAATCAGTGTTTCCTAGATCAGAGTGACTCGAGACGAGTCACATATAAGTTTTGGGGGCCTGTTGGCCCTCGATGAAGTTTTGAGAGAACCTTGGTCGTGCTTGACCATTTTTGGGACTTCGACAGGCTAGTCGAAGACGAAGCACCCACGCAAAGCGGAGATCATGGGATATCTCCCATTTTGTGGGATTTTTGGTATTTTATTGTTTATGTAACGGGTATGGGATGTCGAACCATGGGTATTACCCATGTTTAGGTTCTTTTTGTAATGTATAAATAAGTAGATAGGACTTAGTGTGAAGTCGGTCTAAGTGTGGCTTAGTGCAAGTTGAGTTACTAGTCATTGATCGACTTAGTGCATGGCTAGTTGGCTTTGTGTACAAGCGTGTTGAGGCTTGCAGAGATAAGTGCAAGCAATTTGTAAGTTCTTTGTGTGGGCTGACTGTGTAAGGTTGTGTGCTTTGATCTAACTCGGGAAAGGAGGATCTGGTTAGGTGCGCACATATCTCCCGTTCCTTGCGAAGTTGGCTCTGTGGCTGGGTGCCTGTAAGAAGATTGAAGAAGACTAATAAAGAAGAGAAGAGTTGGTGGACGTATCCCCACACTGGGGTGAACCACGTATATCCTGTGTTATTGTGCTTTGTGCAATGTTGTTCATGGTGTTTATGTATTTATTTTCTTAGTATTGATGCACGACAGGTAGTTCCATTAATTCTTAGTCTTTATATATGAATGAATGTTAGATCTGCTTGGATGCTATGTGCTAAATGGTTAGATGTGATTAAGCTCGATTACTACTGCATTGATCTATAATAAGGGTTTAACCTGTGATGTGAATAAGGGTTAAAGACTAATGAATGTTATTGGCTAAGTGCTCGGTAAAGTCATGTGATCACAAATATGTGTCCCGACTAGGTTGTAGACACTTGAGTCCTGCAACCCCCCCTGCCTCTACCTCGGGTGAGACTTCATCTGCTTCACAAGTGTTGCTGAAAGGGTTGATAGTTAGGGTTTTGTTGGTGCGTTGTTGAAGTGTTGAACCCTGGGTTTGCCCCTGTTCCAACACAAAGCACACAACATCATGTTAACCACCAAATCAACACATTGAAACAAGATTCACATGATATCAACTTCAAAGGTTTTGTCGCTGCTTCTCATGCCCATCTTGATCACTCCTCACCAAATACTTGTGTTGATCTAGAACACCAACAAACACCCATGCCATGGATTAGCATTTATGCTTAAATTCAAATATATGTGTAGTATTTTCCTCCATTGGTCTCCATGTGGAAACCTTCATCACCCACAAGAATTTTTCCTTTCCAAGAAATTACAAAATGACCAAGTCGACATTCATGGAATAGGGGTTCTGCACTTTTCAGGTGGTCGAATCCCAGAAGATCAAGGTTCCTATTGCACCAAAATATTTTCAAAGGCACCCAAGGATCCCATGTCAACAAATATCTAGAGCACACTTCAATCAAATTTGAATGTCCTTCTTCACATACTTTACATAAATCTCTCTCTTCTTATTCATATGCAGACACTAAACTGCACTGGGTGAGCCAAAATTTTCGGAAGGAGATGAAAACACTGTATATAGTATCCTGAATCTCAAAAGGAATATATATGAGTAGAATAAGACCATGATCATAGGTCAGTTACTTCATAACTCCCACTGTTGTACCTAGAGCATACATGCATAGTTCCATGTGAGTTCATTAGTCTACAACATAGTCTTATGCAACACAATCTTACACAATAGAAGCATCCACCATTTCACATGGTATGACAACAGTTACATTCCAAACAAATGCAGAATACACTGATGATATTCATTATTCAATCCAGGGTCTAGTGATCACTCTTCAGACTCAATTTACTAATTCAGAAAGATGGTGAAATGGCACTTTTTGTATAGGTTGCCTCCACCATGTGACTTTACTTGAGTTTGATCGTACCCATCATATTCATCTCCCTCATTTTAGAATGCCCAATTCACTTCATTTCCCTCACTTCAATTTGCATTTTCATCATCATGATGCACACAGTGGCTCAAAGAAGGAGGGTCATGATTTTCACAAGGACGTTCCCAAGGGATGTGTGGTTATGTGCATGGGCAGTGAAGTAGAACAACAACAATTTTTTGTAATACCGGTGGTGTATGTAAACCATCCATTGTTAGAGAAGCTTCTCAAGGAAGCCAAGGAGGAATATGGATTCCATTTCCCTTTCATTTACCTGGGCCCTCCTGTGAGGGAGTCGAGCCCAGTCCAACTCTGATACCATGTTGAATTTTTATGTGAGATGATATGTGAGATTGAAGTATTCTTACAATGATGATTTTTCCATATATAGAGAGCAGATGGTCACCATCCATGAAAGGATGTGTCCCTTGGATAATAAATAACTACTTATTTATTATATATATTTATACCTTTTATTATAAATATCATGTCATATATTATATGATATTATATATTTATATCTAGAAGAATGTCTTCCCTATGTTGTCCAAACATTAACACATGATAGGAAGGTTGTTCAGAGGAGGTAGGGCCCCATAATTGACACATGAAGTTGTGCATCTCAACAATGATGGAGTTTATGGACTGTTCCACACCTCTCATATCAAAGTCGAGGGTAGAAATATTGGAATTTGTGTCCTGGATGTTATGCTTGTTTTGGTAATTTTTAGTTATAAAGGTGGAAATTTCTTGGTTGCAGGTGAGAGCCATTTGGGAATAAGAAAAAAATGGGCAGGTGGTTCCATGCAAAAAAATAGGTTACAAGTGAGGGGTACCACAATGGGTAGGGTGAAGAGAGAAATAAAATGGGCTAGGTGGAAAATAAGGTTGTTGAGAAGGTTGTGTGGGTCCAAGGAAAAAAATTCTTACAAGTGATAGGTACCACGATGATCAGGGTGAAGAGAGGAATCCAATGGGATAGGTCTCGAATGAGGTGTTTACTCATGACTCATCACCTACTATAAGAGCTCACAAAGAGTTGTGAAGCATGTATATATTTAAAAATTTAATAACTATAATAGGTGGGGTCCCCTAGGAGAAGACAATGGAATTATTAATTCCTTGCATCATATTTCTTTCAACATTTTGGCATGACATAAGTTTTGTGACAGTTTAAAAAGACATTAGACTTGTGATCGAAATGACATTTGATAAGTTGCATACTTTGTTATCTTCTCATTATTATGGCAATATCGCGCATGATATTTACGAAGTTATTTATTCACAAGGGTTTATGGTCAATTTTTCTACATGATTATTTTCCTAATGAATTTAAAATTTAAAATTTGAAAGTTCATACTTACCATGGTATTCAAAATTTGAAGTCTAGTGTGACATGAGTTACATGGGTTTTGATTTTGGGATTAACATATATATTTTACAAAGATATGAAAATGATATGGATACAAGCTTATGTTAGAATTGGAATATTCATATATATATGCGCACTTCTATGGAATAAATGGTTGTCATAGTTAATATAGGGAAAATGTATGAAGGTTGATATCATTTGTTTGAGGATTGAATATAATATGGTTTGACATAATTTGGCAATACACATATGAAGTTGACATAGTTGATATGTTTGGAATATCAATGTATGGGATGATGAGATAGCCATGCATTCAATATGAGAGGACACGGAAATTAATGTAGACAAGCCACACTTTACCACTTTTGTTGGGATATGGTTCTTGTCATTTCATTTTGTTTTTTTACTATGAAGAGGGAGTTGCAACTCAGCTTGTGAAACTGACCATCGTGTGCGTTGTTGCAACCATATTTGTTATGACCCAATGGGAGCATATATATGATAAATTTATATGATATGAACGCAAGGGGGGCATATATGGGCCTAAATATACATGTAATGTGTAAATATATATGTAATGAGGTCAGACTAATAGTGTTAGAAAAACAAGATTATGGAGAAATAAAATAAAACAAATGCGGAAATAAAACACAGAAGATACACAATACAATAGAGACACGGATATTTGTGGTTCACCCAGTGTGGGATATGTTCACCAGAGAAATTTCCAAGTCCTTCCTTTATTATTATCCAACAAAATGAAAGGATACAACCTACAACACACCCACTGTAACTTCCTCTTCTTTCTCTCATAGTCTCCTCTCCCAGAATACAATATTCACACACATACACAGCTGCAATACAATTCCCTCATGAAAAGAGTGTTTCCTTATAGGAAAAAAAATCCTAATGTAACTTCTACCATCAGATCTGCGACCTTATAATGAGCGGTCCAGATTGACTACAAAATTACAATATTTTACAAGGTATTTTTTCCCAAAATTTCTCTTCGATGGCATTGCCCCCGAATCCCCTGTTAGGGGGAAATGACAATAGTGGGGGGGGGAAGCCCCCCCACACCCCTCGTCAAGAATGGGATCCAATCATGGCTGAAAAAAACCTCTGAATCAGGAATATAATCAGGCTCCATAACCAACAAATAGTAAAGGGGCCTCATGTGCAGGTGTGAATAGGTATAGATAGAGATCATGTATTGATTATTGGAGGAATGTGAATTGTGAAGTATGAATGTAACTAGTTATGTTGAGGACGTTATCCTCTTCTTTAGTAGTTATTGTGTAAATTATTTATCTTGGAGTTGTGTTCCACGCTCACATTGCTATACATGGTGTGTACTTCTTCTTTATTATGATATTTTAAGCATATGGTTCTTAACATTTGGTATCATAGCTCATTGATCCTACGGTTTTCCATCTCCAAGCAAGTCATCTTAGCATTTTCGTTATAAATTTTTTTGGGGATGATTTAGATCGTGAAACTTAGAGGTTAGGTTTAGGATATATCAAGGTATATGTGGTAAAATTTTCAACTTCTGGGTAGTCATATTTTCTTATAAACACCTTGTGGGAGATATGGTATCTGACTATTCCTATTAACTAGTTGCAAACAAGTGTTCCAGGTAAAATCATCATATCTTATTTAGAGAGGATCCAAATTTAGTAAGACCAGTTGCATTTGAAAGAGGAAAATCCATAGTATTTTTGGTGCAATTTTCATATTCAGATATCAAATATTGGACACGTGGAATTCTGTACAATTTCACTCTCCCAGAAAGGCCAAACATCAACAAAGTTTGGGAAAATTACCCTAACTTTCAATTGGCACATCTAATTTTGTTCAAACCCATGAAATTTTAGAGACAACACTTCATAGTACTACAAGTCTAAATTTTAGACTCATAGGGGCCTAAATTTTAGAAATGCATCAGAAGAAAGGTTGGCCAGGAGGAAAGACTCCAAATCGGGGTTTCAAAGGTATGTTTACTTAAATCTATCATAAATTTTGATTTGGATATCTTATTGAACTGATTCAAAATCCATTGGAAAGAAAAAACAAATAATATTGTGTTGGAAAAGTTATTATAACTATTGGATATCTTTATCCTTAATATATTGAGGTTGTGAGTTGAGG
>ML787782.1:281119-305506 GCA_009831015.1 Picea engelmannii
AGGATTCTCATGTAGCAGTGTTGGTGGTGTGTCCCTTGTCTATTTTTAGTCATCTCTGTGCTATCATTCAAACATTTTCATTTCTTATTATTGAAAAACAGTTAATGGAGAAGAATTTATGCATGCATACTCTTTGTCCAAATTTTTCAATAATCTTTATGTTTTCCTCTAAAACTTAGTCTATGAATTCTTAACTGCTCATTTGCTCAGTTTTTTCTCCCCCATTTCTTCCTCAAATTGACACCCTTTAAACTTGATTCGATCCAACAGTTGTTACTATCTTTCCTTGTGGAGACATTTACCTCTAGATTTGATTTGATCATTGTCTTATAAACAGACCCCATAGCCCAATGGTAATCTGAGAAACTCGTCAACCACATCCTCATCTAAATATTTTCAAAACCCCCAAGCCATACTTTCATAGCTAGCCTAATATCTATTAAAAAAAAGCTATATCAGACAGAGAGATCCCTCTCTGAGTCTTGGAGGTCTAGATCCAAGACTCGAAGTGGTTTTGATGTAGCCTCTGTGACTGCCTCACAGCCTTGGGAAAATTATAGAGTGCTAACAAGTCCTTATATAATCACCTCTATTGTTAGAAACAATTATTATTTACTTAAAGACGAATATGGTGAATTATTTTCATACACAACTAATGGTTCGCATCTGAAACACTATGTTGAACGTGGCTCAATTTATTCTGGTTTTTATAGCATGTTGCTTTTCTTATTTTCATTTTCATTTTTTTTGTTTTTCTTTCCTTTTACTTGAGTTTGATTTTGAATATTTTAGTCAAGCAATTGGGTGAGTCATGTTACTTTACTTTTCATTGGTTTGATTTTTTTTTGGATCAATTTAACTTGAATTATGAAGAATGCAAACAACAAAACTTAAATGAGTTATCTTTCTTGTATGCAATGTTATTTGTCGAGTATTTGTCAAACCAGTTGAATTATCTTGTTGCAATTTGATTGTTACAACTCTTCCCTATCTTTTTCTTTCCCATTCTTCCCCTCCATGAGCATATCTACCATAAACATACTTAAAATTTTGATCAAAATCTTGTTGAAACATCATTCCTTGAGAAGAAGAGACAATCATCAAATTCAAATTCAAAGTTCAAAAAATGAAACCTGAAATTTTGAATTTTGGTCTATTGGAAGTAGACTACCTTGCAAAGTCACCATTTGTTGACTCATGATTCATCACCTACAATAAGAGCTCGCAAAGAGTTGTGAATCTTGTATATATTAAAATTTTTAATAACTATAATAGGTGGTTTCCCCTAGGAGAAAATAATGGAATTATTAATTCCTTGCATCATATTCCTTTCAACATTTTTGCAAGACATCAGTTTCAATTTGAGGCGTCATTTCAGATGTGGTTCTAATATCAATGGTTTAATGATTCCTAACATTCTATGATATTTAATGAATGAATATATATGCTCAATATAATGAATGGTCCTAAAAAGATATATATGTTTGGATCATGGTAAAATCTTATACAAAATACAAGTTTGCATTGCTAGCAAGTACGCAATGTGACAGTTTAAAAAGACATAATACTTGTGATCGAAATGATATTCGATAAGTTGCATACTATGTTATCTTCTCAATATTATGGAAGTATTGAGCACGATATTCACAAATTTATTTATTCACAAGAGGTTACGGTCCTCTATTTTTCGACATGATTATTTTCCTAATGAATTAAAATTTAAAATTTCAAAGTTCATACTTCCCATGGTATTCAAAATTTGAAGTTTAGTGTGACATAATGAGTTATATGGGTTTTGATTTTGGGGTTAACATACATGTGTTACAAAGATATGCAAATGTTTTGACCCAAGTGGGGCATATATGGGATTAAATGTATATGATATGACCATAAGGGGGAGCATATATGGGGATAAATGTACATGTGATGTGTAAATATATATGTAATAGGGTTGGCCTAATAGTAAAGGGGCATCATCTGTAGTATGTGAATAGATATATATAGATATCATGTATACATTATTGAGGACAGGTGAATTGTGATGTGTGAATATAATTGGGTATTTGGAGGAGGTTCTCCTATTATTTAAGGAGTTATTGTATAAATGATCTATCTTGGAGTTGTGCTCCATGCTCACATCCTATGCATGGTGTGTGATTATGTTCTGTCATGGTATTTCAAGCAATGGGTACATAACAGGATCTAATCCCATTAGAATGCATGGATTGATGCAATCCCATTAGAATCCATGGATTTAAACCATCGTTTCTTGCAAATAGAATTACTTGTGTGGATTTAGTACAACTGATTTAAACAGTGAGATCTATATCTACAATAGATCTTTGATAAGGAACAAACTTGTATATTTTTTTTAAAAAAATGGTCTTTTATTTTCATCATTCATATGATTCGTATGTAAATTGCAATAAATTACTATTCAATATATAGTAAAATCAATAAGAAATCAAGAGATCCATGACCTTATATTTGCAACAATTTAATGGGTATATACGACATCCCTTCAATGGCCTTCCATGGAACACTACCATCAAAGAATAACAAAAGATCATCTTCCATGGAAAACTACCATGGAGACATCAGGCCCTTAATACTCAAGGATTCTCTCATACCATGTTAAGAATTAGAGCACAAGTGAGACAAGACACGAACTAGTGGAAAAGACTTTAAGCCATTCTCTTGTAAATTGTATCAATCTAATTATATGAATTTATAGTACATATATTTGACCACTTCTATATCTAAATCTTGATCTAACTGACAACTCATCAATGGATCATGGCAACACCTCATCGATAGATAAGGTTTACAAATCATATCAATGTGGTCTCATACTTTGTGATTGTCTAGGGACTTACAGTCTAACAAGTCCCCCCTGAACTGTAGTGTATTCCAAATTGAATTATACCCTTGATATACCAAAGTATCATTTTTGTTGCTTTCCAATGGCTTTCATGGGGCTTATTCATATATTGGGCAATAAGACCAATAGAAAAGGAAATATCAATATGGGTATGAGTCAAATACAAAAGGATACCAATTAATTGATGATACAAAGTGGAATATACTTTGGGTTTAGTATAGGTGGCAATAAGTTTTACTCCAAACTAGAAGGGATTTGGGGTTGGTTTACAATATTCCATGTGAAAGAAACGAAGAAGGTCACATGCATAATTAACTGGAAAAGATAAATTCCTTCCTTGGTTTGCAATACGTGGCGGCCAAGGAAATAATGCAAATAACCTAAGTTTATTATTTCAAATTTCTTCTTAAGGATGGATTTCACATGGTTTAAAATTTTAGGGTCACTACCAATGAGGTTAAACTCATCAACATAAAGGACGAATATTATGATATGGCTTTATACTTCTTGGTATAGATATTGGTCTCAAAATGACATCTAGAAAAGTTGGTGTCAAAAAGAAAGATATCCATTTTATCACACCAATCCCGAGGAGCTTGCATAAGACCATAGAGACAATTCTTAAAACATAAAACAAGGTTGAAGTCATTATGAACATAAACAATAGGGTTTTCCATGTAACTTTATTCTTGCAATTCCCCATTCAAGAAGGTGGATTCAATTTCCATCTGATGGACCTCCTATTTATGTGAGGTTGCAAGGGATACAATAAGGTGGATGGAATTCATTTTGTCTATGGGGAAAAAGGTTTCATTATAGTGAATTCCTTCAACTTGAGAGAATACTTTGGTGACTAACCAAGTAATATGTCTTTAAACACTTTCATATGGTGCATACTTAGTTCTACAGACCCATTTACATATAACAAGTTTCCTTCCTTTCAGAAGAGGTACAGGATCACAAGTATCTTTCACCATTAAGAAATACTATTCTTCATTCATTGTTGTGTCCCAATATGGATGGCCAAAATATTCTGCAAATATTTTTTGGATCATGAGTCTCTTAAACTTGAACTAAAACAAAAGAGGCTTGCTAGAATTATGAATATTTACATCACTAATATGTGGGATCATCGACAATACCACTAGTTGTTTCTCATGTGGAATGGACCCATCTAGGAAGTTGTGGTGCCGGTGCAATTTCATGTTCAATGGAATCAATTGGAGGAAGGTAAGAAGTAGGGGTTGGATCTAAAGATGACACATGTTATAATTTGTTATGTTTTTCAAAGCCTCACCTCTCATCTCTTATTTTCTCCATTTAAATTTTTTTCTTGTATAAGCCATAAATTCTCATCATTAGGTTGTTAAGGGTTCAAAATATTATCAAGGGGGTCAAAATAGTATTATGATTGAAAGAAATGAGGAACACTTAGTCTTGTAAAAAGGGAAAGGAAGAATTTTGCACATGTTTGTAGGACTATCCTGTGACATCATTTAATGTTTTAAATCCTTTCATTAGAAGTCATACGTCATGTCATAACGTTTGTCTCATAATTACTAAGTTAGATAATGACTTTTAAGTTGTTTTCATTCAAAATATGCCAAATTTCAAATCTATGCAAGGTGCTACAGGAACTTCCACCTGTTCTTGTTTCATCATCACACATATGGTTGGAGATAATTTGAGGACGTGGATCATCCTAACTAGTAGAATTAAAGTCTCAAGGCGATTATCAAGTACCTAACCATATCACAGCATGCAAAGGTGGTGGTACTTTCAATTGTTTATACTTTTTACCCAGGACGTCATGCGGAGGGGTTTTTTCAAAAGATAGTTTTCTTAATCTGATGTTTTATCTGTTTCTATAAGATTCAAATTGCAGTTGGTAAATTTAGATTTCCTTCTTATAGCTAGAAAATCCTGTCTATATCTCCACATAGCAGATGTATTTCACTCCTACAACAGGTAATCTATTCTTATGGTCGTGAAAGTAGGATGGTTAAAGGTGGACATGTGAACAAAAAAGAGCCAGAAGGACCTGAAATCATGGTGGCATACGAGGATAACAAACATATCTTTGACTAGGCTGGATGGTATATGTTTTGCACAAAATTAGATGGCCATCATTATGGTGCAGCTCGTGTAGTTGTTGAAGGTTTTGATGGACATAGGTTTAGTATTGATAATTTGATTATGCAGGTCATAGAGGATTCAATTGCATCAGCTTGCAATCTCCCTGTTGATGGTGAAAAGTGGTTCAAAAAAAAATTAATTGCAGGAGGGGATGCCAATCAATTCTTGAAACCAAAGCATAGAGATCACAATTGGTCCAAGGGTATTCCTATGGACTGGATATTTGATGAGTGGATGGAGTCTCTGCTAATTCTCAACCATTTTATCACATGTGAAGAACGATATTCCACTGTTTTCTTTTTTCACTTACGATTCCTCCTTCATTTGTCAGGAATCAAAAGGATGAACCTGCCATATTACTTCTTGAGAGATTTGAATAAAATGGCCATGAAAGTTCAATAAAATCCCAAAACCCCACCGTATGGTATATATCATAAAGGGTTAATAAAAGTACTGGTTAAAGTAGAGCTAGAGAAACGACATAAGACATGGGATCAATTCTTGATTTGTTCAGGGTTTAAAATAGAATTTCATTCTCCTGCCCATAAATCTATTAATAAAATGTTGAACCAACGCCAGGAGCATCTTCAAGCATAATTCCACTTGCTGCTTCAAGGAAGAATAAAAGGAATGTCAGTTTGAAGACTTCAGATGAATGAGTTGAGGACACCCCAACCACTTTGCAACCAGTTTAAGAATATTCTCATGCGTTGGGTGGAGGTTGGCATCCTTTCCCTCATGCACAAAAAATTTATATCATAAAGACTAAGATATTATCAAAACATGTGATCTCGAATGAAGTTCAAGAACCTAAAACAATAGAGACATGCAAACCCTATACAAGTTGAAGAACCCGTTCCAAAGATAGTTCCTCCTAGTTCTAGTTCTTCTAATGATGATGTGGATAGATATAAAGTTCTGGTAAGAAAAAGGATTACTAGGCAACACAACAAATTCAGATTAAAATCCAAAGCCATGTACAACCCTACCATTAAATATAAGTTCATTATAATTGATGAAGAGACTACAAAACCTAATGCAAAGCCACCAATGATCAAGAGGGTTTCTAAAATCAAAGCTGAGAAAAAGAAACCAAAGAAGGAGGATCTAAGAGAAAATAGAAATGCTCCTACATGGAAAGCCAGACTGTTTTCCAGAAAACAGAGTAAACAGAGTAGGAAGGGCCCAAAGCATTTGACCAGATCTAAATATGATAGGCCAAGGAGGATGCCAACTCGTTCTGAAATGAAGCAAGACAGAGGTAATAATTTGGATCTGTTAGATGAGGAAGCTAAATCCGTTTTCTAGGGAGGATTCTTAATTTGAGGTCTTGAGTGCTAAAGTAAAAACCCATTTTTGACTTATGATGGTGAAAGCTTGATAAAATCTATTTTGATCTCATGAGCTTGAGGTATTATCTTCCTTGAGTAATGATTGGTTGTACGATGGGAAAGAAAGGCATGAATTATATTAAGATCGGGCTTTAAAAGAGCGCTACAGGAAGTTCCTGCAACACTCTTCACAGGGAAAACAATGGCACTACAGGAACACCTGTAGCAACCGATTTTGCAAAAGAATGCACATAATTGAAATTTTGTGATGGAAATAGCAGATGATGGGGGTTATATTTTTTGCAACCTAAAGATTAGAATATTACATCCTTTTTTAAAGTTGATTTACAACTTCTTTTGGTGGATGACAATACATGTTAGTCAGATACTATTGTCAAGTGTTACAAATAGGTGGATCACAAAGGATCAAATGGATGACAGAGGATCAAGTAGATCTCATGAAATATGCAACATACCATCTTGTTATATTCAAGTCAACAAAAGGACCTATATCTATGCAAATTTTTTCCTAGATTAAAGGATCTTAGTTGTAACTATTTCCATTTATATCTATCAATAGATATAGAGAAAAGTTTCCCTCATGTCCCGAAGGAGATAGTTTTGAGATATCCCTAGATATCAGATTGATTTTAAATAAATGGAACTGGTGTAAAAACTCTATATATTTGATGAACTAAAGATAGAATGGGTTGAATTCTTGTTTTTAGCTTGATATTGCATATCTAAAGATTGTTTTGATCTATCTTTCCTATGTAAAGACTTCAATTGCTAATGAAATTGATGGCTAGTCTGTAATCCTTCTATGTTTATCATCTTCATGATTTCTTCTGAAACACTTTGTTGATGTTATATGAGCTTATGACAAATTCTTTTTGTGATGAGAAGGTTGCTTTAACAGGTTTTTAGTAATCTTTTCCACATTGGTGTTTTTCTCCTTAAATATTATTTAGAATGAATTATAGATAAATGTAATTATTCCTCTGCTGCATAAAGACATTAAAGACAAGTTTTGTTATTGGTGTATTTATCAATTTTTGTTTTTTCCTTTCTCCCAATCACATCACTCAAATTTTAAATCTCTAGCCATCAATTTTGTTTACCTGACTTGCTACACCTAGGTAAGTGATCTTAACAGATCAGATCCTTATTCCCTTTCAAATCAAGCAAGGAATTATCCATCTTAAAACCCCTATTGAACATTTTGAAACAAGGTGTGCTAGGCTTAACTCAATAACAATATTGAGTTGACTTTTAGTGCTAACAACACAAACGTCGAAGATGGCTCATAGGCCAAAGAAGGAACTAACGTTTAGTTAGTCTCCTTGGATGATATAAGTTAGTCTCCTTGGCTAATATATTTTCATCAAACTTAACATCTCTTATAATAATTATTTCAATGGAATGAGGTTTAAGAAGTCTATAAAATTTTACATCTTTAGAATGTCCAACAAAAATGCACTTCTCACTTTTAGGCTATAATGATTTCCTTTTTTCATTAGGATTGTGAGTCTAGGCTTCACTACTTTACACATGGAAGTGACTTACATCTAGTTTAATTTTACTCCATACTTCTTCTGGTTTTATATTTTTTAAAGCCTTTGTGGGAGTGTGATTTACTATGAAATTGGCATAATTAATGGCTTCTGACCAATAATGAAGACTTAACCCTTAGATTGGATGACATAATTTGGCATTTCCTTTAATGTGTAATTTTTTTATCTTAGTAATGCCATTTTGTTGTGGTGCATATGGAACAATATGTTGCATTTGGATGCTCTATGTAGTCCAATAAGTTGTGAATTTGTTTTTTACATATTCACTACCAATATATGTTCTTAACCTATGTAGTTGATGTCCAAATTGATTTTGTACAAGGGATTTGTAGGCCAAAAACATGTCAAAAAATTTACTCTTAAGTTTTAAGAAATAAACCTAAATACATCTAGAGAAGACATCAATAAAATTTAAGAATTACTTGCACCTAGATAACAAAGGAGAAGAAATCAGACCACACAAATCATTATGAACAAGTTGTAAGGGGTCCAAGGAATTCCGAGAGGCGTGTTTATCAAAATTGTGTCAATGATGTGTAACAACCCCCAGCTGAATTGAGGATCATTACTATGCAGAAAACACATAAAGATGAAATTCTTCTGCTAACTAATTTCCTGTAGCTTACCAACTATGAATTACACACATATTTAAATATTTTCTGATGCCATTATTTAAATGCATCTACAACATGCTAAAAATGACATGAACTCATTTTAAATAGCTCAATATGACAACATATAAATCATTCTCAAACACAACGTTAATACACAACAATTAAACTCATAATGCAACATAGAAACAAGATAAAACACTTATCTTTTAAATAATTTGTGCAACCAACTGCTTGGGATGGATGTTCCACCCAACCATAGACTTGTTGTTCCAAATATTAGTAGCAATTCACCCCCACGTTTGGGCTAGCAATCCACAAAAGAGGGTGGTCTCTCATTGTTCACTCACAACTCAAAAACTCCACAACCCACTGGTATTCTCCTAATTTTTCCTTGATTTTCCACCACCTCTCTTCCTCTCAACTTTCCCAACCCAAAGAATGTACCCCTTCATTTATATCAATCCCTTGGGTGTCATATCCATTTACCAAGGTCTCTCTAGCACCGGTAACCAAGAATCTCTCTACTAGGAAACTCAAGGGAGATCACTACTAGGAAAACTATCATCAAACAACAACAACACTTTTTGTTACAGTGAAACTCACACATGAATTCACTCTTCAAGCCTAACAACCTGAATATTTAGTCTTCTTCTCCAAATATGCTCCAGAATTCACCCTCTGTTGTTTCTCCATTTCCAATCTCCTTTTTGTTTTTATCTACTTATTGTTCATTTCAAAAACATGATTGTTTAAAATTGCTTCAACGACCCATACAAATTTCCTATCTTTTGGCTTGCTTGCTTGCTAGACTCACACACTTCTCCAAGATGATTTTATTCAGCCCCCATGCTCCCAATAACTATGGGATGTGGCTTCTCACACACACCCGCTTACATGCATTCAATGATTGCCTTTGGGGACACTCAATCAAAAAATAGAACTTTAATGCATAATGATAATAAAATTTAGGAATGTGGGTGTAATTAATAGACATGGGTAAGTCCCCATCTCGACCTATATTACACATCCTCTTAAACCCTCCCCTCTCTTGTGGATTAATCAACCCCCATATTTGTCCATGTCCCTTTAGCGGCTAGCATCACATTCTATTTATAAAATTTAGAAATACAATTTGCATATTACATTGCTTGGCCATAGCCACACATTATATCTACATTTAAGCATTAACTAAACTAGATATTATAGTAGGGATGTTACATTCCCCCTCCTCTACAATTGTGCACCATCCTCGGTGCACATTATGTCAATATACATATACAAATTTACATCCCAATACTAAGAAATGAAAATTTTCAATTTTACAACTCTAGTAGCAGTTCCAACCAAAATCTCATGTTCCTCTCAACCCATTGACCCAAGGAATGTACTCCCTTCACTACTCTCAGTCTATCAAGATGTACCAGTCTTTTATCAGGGCCCCCAGTGTAGGTTGGATAGGACTCTAAGATGCGGTTTTAGAACTCTATCTATTTAGAATGGAGTCTTCCATTCTTATATCATGTTTTCTTCAAAATTGTCAAAAACTTATAGGTATTCTTCCTGCATGTTTTCTTTGTTCTCCCATGTAGCATATTCAGAACCGTAGAAGGTCCATTGAACCTTTATTATCCCTATGCCTTTGTTCTTGATCACTTTGAATTTCCAATCCAGGATGGGTACTAGGTCCACCCGAAAATCCCCTTTGTGTTCCACCTAGATCACATTCCAATCAATTATGTGGTTAGGTTCAGGAACACATTTATTTAATAATGGCACATGAAATACATTATGCACTCTCATGGATGCAGAAAATGCTAGCATGTATGCAATTGACCCTGTATTTTCTAGGATTTCAAAAGGCCCACAATATCTTGTTGCCAACTTTGGGACCCTTCATAGTCTTAGGGAATTTCTTTTCTCCTTCACTTTTAAAAATACATGTTCACCGACTTTAAAATCTATAAAAACTTTGTTCTTTTCTGCATAAATTTTTTGTCCGTCTTGGGAACCCTTTAAATTCCACTTGATCTTTGTCATTCGCTTTTCATTTTACTTCAATAAATCTAGCCTAATAACAACTATGTCTACTAGATTGTCATAATTCACGGTTGTGTTACACTTCCTTCCATACAATGCTTCAAATGGACTCATTTTCAATGAGGCATGATACCCATTATTGTAATAAAATTTCACTAAGTGGATACAATCCTCCCACTTTGATTATCAGTCCACCACATACATTCTGATCATGTCCTCAATTATTTTGTTAGTCCTTTATGTTTTCCCTTTTGACTCCGGGTGATATGTTGTACTAAGATTTATATTTGTCCCAAAACATTTGAACAAACCCCTCCAAAAATTGGAAGTGAACTTTGGATCTCTATATGAAGCTGTTGCCTTAGACACTCCATGTAGCCTGACAACTTCTTTCATATAGATCTCTGAAATATTTTTTTCCTCGTGTGTTGTCTTCACCGAAATAAAATGTGTTTCCTTATTCAATTTATCCACCACTACCATGATGGAATCATGTTGCTTCATTGTTCTAGGCATCTTAGTAATAAAATAAATTGTAAGTACTTCCCACTTCCATTATGAAATGGGAAATGGTTCTAATATCCATACTGGGTGTCTATGCTCAGTCTTCACTTTCTCACATTCTAGGAATCTAGCTATATAATTAGGCACTTATTTCTTCATTCATTGCCAAAAGTATTGGCTTCTTACAACTGCAATTGATTTTGATACCTTGGGTGCCCAACATATGGCACATTCTGCATTTCCTTCATCACTGCATTTTTTTATCTCATTGGAATTCGACACATATACTTTGCATTTTTACATGAGAATTCCATCTTCTTTTAGCTCATAATATTAAAATTTTTGTTGTAAATTTCCTTGTTGTAATGTTTCTTTTATTTTTAGATACTATTGATAGGAATTTGTAGCCCCTAAATTTTTGTCTTTTAAATTTGTGTTGTACATGTTGATGGTTGCAATATGAATCTCATGTGCTCTCCTACTGAGTGCATCAACCACTTGATTCATTTCCCCTTGTTGTGTTTAATCTCAAATTCATATTCACTAAGGAATTCCATCCATCTAGTCTGTATAGCATTTAATGTGGGCTGTCCAAACAAATGTTTCAGACCACAATGGTTTAT
The DNA here is from genome assembly GCA_009831015.1 of Picea engelmannii. NCBI lineage: Eukaryota > Viridiplantae > Streptophyta > Pinopsida > Pinales > Pinaceae > Picea > Picea engelmannii. The sequence continues at coordinate 292,820 of ML787782.1, forward strand.
CCTCAACTCAAATTTCCTCCCCATGAGGTAATTTCTCCACACTTTTAGTGCATGAATAATGGATTTTAATTCTAATTCATGTGTGGCATAATTCCTCTCATGCACTTTTAATTTTATGGAATCATAACATACTACATGATATTTTTGTGTGAGGACTCCATTGAGCCCTTCCTTGCATGCATATGTGCACACCACAATGTCTTCATTCAGATCTGAAATATTCAATATTGGCGCACTTGTCAAAATGTATTTCAACTACTGAAAGCTTTGTTCACACTTGGAAGTTCATTCAAATTTTACTCTCGTCTTTTGCAAAGAAGTGATTCTTAAATGTTTCTCATGTTCGTCCTTTGTCTTTGAGTAAATGAGTATATCATCTAGGAACACAATTATGAACTTGTCCAAGTATACCCTAAACACTCCATAGTTGGGGCATTTGATCGCCCAAATGACACTATTATGAATTCATAATGACCATATATTGTCATGAATGTTGCCTTGCTAATGTCCTCTTTCTTTATCCTCACTTGATGATAGTCTGATCTCAAGTCAATCTTGGAAAATATTCTTGCACCTTTCAGTTGATCAAATAAATCATCAATCCTTGGAAAAGGATATTTGTTCTTTATGATGACCTTATTTATCTATCTCAAGTCAATACATAGCCTTAAGGTTCCATATTTCGTATTTACAAACAACATTGGGGCTCCCCAAGGTGACACACTTAGGCGTATATACCCCTTCTTCAATATCTCTACAAGATGCATTTGCAACTCTTTGAATTCTGGTGTGTCCATTATGTAAGGTGTCTTGGACACTAGGGAAGATCATGGTACCAAATCAATAGAGAAATTAATGTCTCTCTTTGGTGTCAGTCCTGGGATTTCCCCAAAAACATCTTCAAAATCCCTCAAGACTGGATCGTCTTTGATGATTTCCACTTTATCTCTGGTTGCCTCTTCCATATGAGTTGCAAAAATATGACATCCCTTCTTGAAGCTATTTTTCAATTGCATAGATGAAATTTCTCTAACATCTACAACTCTTGGAATGCCTTGAACCTTCCCTTCCTTCCCTTCTTCATCAAGACATGTGATTGTCTTGTTGTAACAGTCTAGGACAACATGGCGTTTTTCCAACCAATCCATATAAATTAGACAATCATATGAACCCAATGGTATGATGTTCACATCTAACTTTGTGTAGAGTCCATTCATGTCTATTGGAAAATCTTTAACTATCTCATTGATTTTCCTCTTAGCCCATGTGACTAACTTAACTAACCAAGATTTGTTATTCTTACTCCTTTGCAAGTGAAATATTTCAAAACTTGTAGAGTTTATGTAACTATGGCTGGCTCCAGAATCAATTAAAATTTCTATGGGATGGTTATCAATCTTACCTTCCACTTCAATCACGGGGGATTGATATTTTGCTTGCTTGTTTTCCAAGGTTGCATAAATCCTTGGCATGTTTCCTCCTATGTCTTTAACTGTTTCAACCTCTTAAATGTTTTGGATGGTCCTCATTCTTTCTCCTATGTGAGGTCAATCCCTATATAAGTGATTTCCCTCACATCCCCAACATTGTACAGGTTGTTGCCTTGGCCATTTTCCAAATGAGTCTGCAGTCTTGTGCTCATTTTGGGTTGACTGACCTTGTTGATTTGCTTGGGAGTTGTTCTTGGAAAAATGTGGCTTAAAACCTTCCTGTCTTTGATCTTTATTTCCTTTCATATTGTCATTCCAATTATTTTGGAAGATTGACCTTCCTCTTCTCTACTCATAAATATGTTTTTATCTCTTTATGGCCTCCTCCAAATTCCTAGGGTTATCATATTGTATCTTGTCACTGTATAAATAAGGTAACCCACACAAAAACCTTTGGATTTGACCTTCTCATCCCTTATGAATTCAACATATTTTAGAAACTCAAAGAATCTCCTCTCATATTCATCAATTGTCATGCTTCCCAAATTGAGTTCAAAGAAATATTTCATATTTCTTTCATAATAATTCTCAGACAAATATTTCTCTTGGAAATTTTGTTTGAACTTCCTTCATGAGATCCTCTTCTCATCAAGGTGCTTGGATTTCTTAAGTCGATCCCAACACATGGTTGCCTTTCCTTGCAAATGGTAGGTTTCAATTCTAGCTTCTAACATTGAGGGGTAATCATACAGTTGGAAATATTTCTTCATTTCCAATAGCTAGGCCTCGACCTCTTCTCCTTTCCTATGCTCACCATTAAAAGTTGGTGGCTTGATTTTCTTGATTTCACCTTGCAAGATGTCTTCCTCGAGACTTTTCTTTTGCCTCCCGACAGAAGACACACTTGGATTTCCCCTTATCCCTAAACTTTCATGAGTTCTTCTAGTGGACTTCCTTGGATAATGATGACACCTACTCATGCTTCTTGAATTCATGTCATTCCCATGATCATCCCTTCTACTATGTGATCTAGATGTTGTCATTTGTCTAGCACTAGTTTCTTACTTGGTTCTAGAGTCTTTGTTAATTTTTTTTATGCAATATATTTAGGCTCTAAAGTATCTCTTCTTGAGCCTTCATAATACTTCCATTATCTATCCTATAGATCTACACTTTTTCTATGTAGTCTTCTCATAGTTACAGGCTCCTACTTGCCTCTCCTTCCATTAGAATTTATTTCATCATTTCCCATGCTAACATGGAGAAATATTACCTCCTCCTCATGGTTGTAATATCCTTGGTCATATTCCATAAATCCAATCCTCATATAAGAACCAATTTTTTTTTTCCTGTACCTCTAATTCTGCAAGAAAAGTGCATGTAATAATTATTGTTAGCACATGCATACTGTAAAAAATTTCAATAATTAGAATATAGGTTATTCTTCATCTCAATTTAGGAATAAAACAACGAAATAAGTCAAAATATTATTTCTTAGACACATTATTCTTCGAAACATCTCTCCAATGGTTGTACTCATGCCTAATTCTAAGTTCTGAGTGAAAAGTTACAACATTCACGTGTTGCAATTTCCACTCTCTCACTATTGCAGAATTTACCTTATCACTTTTAGATAAAATTTTAGCACCCAATTCAAAGTTCTAGGTGGATATATGTCTTCTCCTCCTCAATACATCTCTAGTGACTATTTTTTTGCTCAAATATGAGCTCTGATCTAAAAGTTATGGTCTGGATAAGTTTAGACTGTATTCCCATTTTATCCTTGTATGTTATGTGTGTCTTCTTTCTCTTCCTGCACATTTTTACATACCCAGATTCCAAATATGGATCCATCGTTTTCCTTTGTGGCTCATATTTTTCCATAGATTTCTCTTATGCCTCAAAAAAACCTCTGAGTGAGTTATGCTCTCTGGAAGTAAACTAGTGCCAAAATGTATACCCTTACTGTTTAGGCTACAACTTTCTCATACGAGCTCTATTTTGTGAACATAATAGCTCGTTGGAAATTTCTCCTTAAGTTATTTTATTTAAGATACAAATATTGTATGCAGTGCCTACAACACTTACAGTTTTGAAAATTAGAACTCCTAAAAACATTATTTAGGACCTCAAAAGCGCCCAACAATTCCATGACCTTCATAATCCCAAAAAAATCATAGAAAAATTGATTGTTTTACTATTATAACAACCTTTAAACCTGAGTCGTCAATCTTAAATTAGGTGAAATATTAATAATTGATCCGCTAAACCTTTCCCAAGACCTTGGATGAATCTTTGTTGTCAATCTTCGACTTAGAGAAATCTGGATCGTTGATTTCCAACACCACCTTAGTGATTGGCGATCAACAATTCCCTTTGGCAAACCAAACTTGCTCATGAATCTCCCTGAACCTCAATCATCATCCATCGACCATTGGTCATTTCTCTTGGAAAACCAATATTTCCCACAAATCTCACCGAACCTTGATCATCGACAATCAGCCATCGAAGAATTTCCTTGGCAACCAACTTGTTTACAAAATTCATCGAACCTTGGTCATCGATGATCGACTATCTCTTGAATGACGTGGAATGATAAATAAATGATGACATGGCATGACACATCATCCTAATGTGTCAACTTGGTTGACGTGGAATGACATGTGAATCGTAATGTGGCATGACAAGTCATCCTCCTCCTTCCTTCATCGACAATAAACAACTTTTCTTGGGGTGAATTGAACACTTTTTTTGGGCCATCGACGATAAAAAACTTTTCTTGGCCCATCGATGATCAAATATTTCTATTGGGCGCATGTGACTTTCACCATATTCCATCAATCCTCGATCATCAGCGATTAGAGATTTTTTTTGGTCGAATCAAACCCTTCGCCAAACTTGCCAATCCAATCATCAACCATCTGCGATTTCTTTTGGAAAAATCCAAAAATTAGGAATTTTCAACCGAATCCCAGGTGAATTTGGATCATTGATCTTCCATTTCAAATTATCTTGGTTATTGATTCACCAAAATTCTCCCAACTCTATCAATCAACCTCGATCGTAGATTTCCACCATTTTCCAGCCTTCAAAAATGAATCTCGACCATCAAATCTTTTCTTTTTGAAAAACTGTAAAAACTCATAAGTTCTTAATTCAACTGATGATGAATTTATGCCATTGACCTTGAGATCAAATGTGATCTCAGTCATCGATCCATAAAACTTCACCTAGCTCTACAATGACCATTAAAACATGAATTTTTTACCTTCCAGATCGAATTTAACTCAACAACCTATAGATTGACACCATTAGACCTTTATTTGATGGCTATGAGGCAAATCCAAACTAAATTTCTCATGAATTTGGGGATTTCTCTCTGATTTTTCACCATTTTTCCCCAAATTCGTCACAGATCGAAATCTGCAACTACAATTTTTTCCAAATTCATGTTGGTTCTTGGCCATACAAGCCCAACGTTTAAAGCATAATCTCTAATACCAAAATATAACAACCCCCAATTGAATTGAGGATCATTACTACGTGGAAAACACATAAAGACAAAATATTTCTACTAACTAATTTCTTGTAGCTTACCAACTACAAATTACACATAGATTTAAACATTGTCTGATACCATTATTTAAATGCATCTACAACATGCTAAAAATGATATGAATGTAGTTTAAATAAGTCAACACATCAACATATAAATAATTCTCAAACATTGAGTTAATACACAACAATTAAACTCATAATGCAACACAAAAACAAGATAAAACACTTATCTTTTAAATCATTTATGCAACCATATGCTTGGGAAAAACATTCCACCCAATCATAGACTTGTTTTTTCAAATATTAACAACAAGTTACCCCTGATTTGGGTCTAGCAATCCACAAAAGAGAGTGGTCTCTCACTATCCACTCAGATCTCAAAAATCCCACAACCCACTGGTATTCTCCTACAACTATCCTAATTTTATACCACCTCTCTTCCTCTTGACCTAACCAACCCATGGAATGTACCCCTTCACTAGTATCAATCCCTCGAGTGTCCCATTCGTTTATCAAGGTCTCTCTGGGACAACTAACCATGAATATCTCTATTGGGAAACTCAAGGGAGCTCACCATTAGGAAAACTAATAACAAACAACAAAAACACTTGGTGTTATAGTGCAACTCACATATCAATTCAATCTTCAGGCCTAACAACCTAGATCTTCAATATTCTACTCCAAATACATTCCATAATTTTCCCTCCATTTTTTCTCCAACTCCAAGCTCTTCTTTTTTCTCTTTGCTTGTTGTTCATGTCAAAAACATGACTGTCTAAACCTGTTATAACTACCCATACACATATCCTCTCTTTTGGCTTGTTTTCTTGACTCACACGCTTCCCCAAGTTTATTGTGCTCATCCCCCATGCTCCCAATAACTATGGGATGTGACTTCTGACACCCACCCTCTTACATGCATTCAATGATTGGATTTTGGGACACTCAATCAGAAAATAAAATTTTAATACATAATGATAATAAAATTCAGGAATGTGGGTGGAATTAATAGACATGGGTAATTCCCCCTTTGGACCTCTCTTAGACATTCTCTTAGACCCTCCTCTTAGACCCTCCCCTCTCTTGTGGATTAATAATCCCCCATCTCTATCCATGTCCCCTTAACAGCTCACATAACATTTTATTTATTAAAATTTGGAAACACAATTTTCATATTACATTGTTTGGCCATAGCCATACATTATATATGCATTTAAACATTAACTAAATTGGGTATTATAATATGTGATCTAGAATTGGATCTCGAGACCAAAATGGGTCTAGGAAGTCTTAAAAATAAAAGTTCTCATAATGGCTTCAAAATGGACATGTGCATAGGCCTCGTTCATACGAACCAAACACAACTTGTACGGGCTCAAACGAACATCATATGACTAAGATATCACGATCTGTTCATTTTGTACAAAAAGAAAAATTTGATGACTGTACAGTCTGTACAGTCTGTACAGTCCGTACATTGCTAACGTGGAAGCTGACTGTACAGGACATACAGCCATACAACTGATGTGGAAGGTACAGTGGTGCTGACTGGGTATACACGTGGGCAGACAGGTGGATGAATCAGATTGTGACACATGTCACCACTGCAAGGGTGACACATGGCACAGGATGACGTGGCAGGTTTGTACGACATGTGACACTGACGTGGACAGGTGTTGACTAGGCAGTGTTAGCAGACATGGTCGAATTAGGCTTGGAAATGTTTCATTTATTTGGCAAGTGGTAAGATGCCACGTGGCCCAGTCATGGGCTGCCACGTGGCACCCATTTATTGGTTGGTTATTTGGAAAAATTATGGAGTCAATTGGAATCGACTCCATGACCTCCCTGGACGCCATAGTCTTCACGTAGGTTGGGCTACCAACCAACCTACATGGTGGTTCTTAACACCATATGGCACCACTTGTATTTAAAGTTATGTGACAGTTCATTTGGTGAAGAATAGGGTTGGGTCTAGGCCCCAACCCCCGATGGATGCTACATGTAACCTCACCATGGGACCCCACTCCATACATAATTTTTTGTGTGGTTATGGTGTTATCCCTTGACCAAGTTTTGAGTATTCTCGGTCATGTCTGACCTAATTTTGGGACTTCGACAGGCTAACGAAGGTGGAGCGCAAGACGAAGCGGAGATCGTGGGATATCGACCCCTTTTAGGGCCTTTTTTGGGATTGGGGATTATGTAATGGGTATGGGGATGTCGACCCATGGGTTTACCCATGTTTAGGCCCATTTTGTAATGTATAAATAGAAGGCTAGGCAATGTAAGAGGAGGAAAGTTGCAAGTTGTGCTAAGTGCTAGAGTTGGATCTATGTGATCAAGGATTGTAAATGCTTTGTGAATAATGTGTGAGACTTGTAGAGCTAAGTGAAAGTGGTTGTAACATACTGTGGAAGGATTTGTGTTGTAACGAAAGGAAGGAGGATCTAGCGAGGTGCGCAGATCTCCTGTCCTCTACAGAGTGGGACTTGGATGCTATGTGCCTGTAATAAGCTTGACCCAAGATAATAAAGAATAGAAGAGTTGGTGGACGTAGCCCTGGGGTGGGGGTGAACCACGTACATGTCGTGTTGCTTTGATTGTGCGATGTATTTATGTGTTTATGTGTTTACTTGCTTAATGATTTAACATAGATGAATGATAGATAGATATGTTAATGCTATGTGCTTAATAGTATGGATGAATACTAGATCTGGCCTATGTGGAGGTGCTTAAGTGCTTGAATGTAGTAGATCTGAATGAATAATACGATGTAACTAAGAACTAAATATTGATGAATGTTAGCTGTTGAGTGCTCTGTTAAGAGATTAGAATCACAGATCTGTGTCCCAACTAAGGTTGCAGACACTAGAGTCCTGCAACCATCCCTGCCTCTACCTCTAGTGAGACTTCATCTGCTTCGCGGGTGTTTCCAAAAGGGTCGGTAGTTAGGGATTTGTTGGTGCGTTATTGTAGCGTTGAACCTTGGGTCTGCCCCTGTGCCAACAAATGGTTTTGTTGCCGAGACCCTGAAACTATGATTGTTGGGAACTGAGGAAGAAGAATATTTGTGCGAATATCTTACCTGAAACTGTGATAGTTGGGAATTGAGGAAGAAGAAGCTTTGTGCGAAGATCTGACCTGAAACTATGATTGCTGGGAACTGAGGAAAAAGAATCTTTGTGCAAAGACCTGACCTGGAATTGTGAAATCTCTGTGCGTAGATCTGTCGCTCTAGTGCGCAGTATTGTACTTGATTTGTGAAGCTCTGTGCTAAAGAAAGGAGTTTGATCTGAAGAAAAGAGGTAAGATCTGAACGCTTTGTGCTATGATAAAGGTAATAATAGTGAAAAGTTTCAGATATGAATTCTTTGTGCTCTGATAAAGGTAAGAATAGTGAAATTTTTTAGATCTGGAAGCTTTGTGCTCTGCTGAAGATAAGATTAGTGGAAATTTTTGTTTCTAAAGTATGGATCTAAGTATGTTTGATAAGATTTTTCCTAGCTTGAAAACTAGGGCACTGATAGAAGAAAGAATATTTGGTATGAATAGATCTAATAAGAATAGTGAAAGGTATGTTATACCTATGTATAGAAAGAATGTTTGGACTAATGAATGGATGCAGGACCCTAGAAAGAATTGGCTGCAGGTTAGCTACCATGATCCTAGCGCACAATACAGGAAGGGTTGGGGATCATTTAAAAGAAAGAGAGGATTAACCCTATGTTACAGTTGCAAAAGATCGAGACATATGGCTAAGGAATTCCCTAGTAGAATACCCAGTTGCCTCTGTTGCAAAGCTATGGACCATGAAGTATTGGATTGCCCTAGAATGATTGCTAAGGTTGAAAGAATGAATATGAGACAAGAATACCACGAGAAAGGTCAAGCAATTGAGATTATGAAAAAACCCCTGAAAGAATAAGAGAAGGTATTGCTACAGATGAAAGGAACCCTGAATGACCACCAACATGTCAGTTTATCAGAGTTCTTTAAAGAAAAAGAATGCATTGAAACAAGAATAGGAGAATTCGACATTGACTGTGTTTTGGATGAAGAAACACAGGTGAATATCATGACAAAAAGAACTTGGGAGCTTATAAGGGAGCCTTCTATGACTCCTTCATTAGGAGGAATATGATTATTCAGAGGAAAGATGATAACCCTATGCGGAATACTTACCCGGATATCTATGAGTGTTCATGGAACTTCGATAGAGGAAGAATTTGAAGTTGTTAAATTTATTGAGAACAACGCTCCATTTTCTATGTTACTAGGAAAACCTTGGATTGAAAAAGATCAGGCCAAAAGGAAAGAAGAAGAAGTATTAGAACACAAAAAGCAAGAGTTGAAAGATTTCATGACTAGGAGGATCACACACTTGATTGAAGAACAGGAGAACCGGGCGAAGCTATTCCAAACCAGAGACTTGGATGTCGAAGTTGGAAGAACACTATAAGACCCAYAGAAGACTGAAGTACCTATTCCAGATGCAACTGAAGTATTACCCCTAATTTATAGGAAAGAAACTCAACCGCATGAAGTTACTCTATCAAAAGAAGATAAGAATCAGAATGGAAAAAGGAATTCTGAGATGAAGCTCACTRGAAAGAAGGMTAGAAAACTAAGTAAGAAGAGAGCTAAGATTGAAAAGTTACAGAAGGTTCTCGAGGGAACTTCRCAGAAGGAAAATTTGCAAAATTGGAGCTTCGCCAGAATATCAGAACAACGTCACATGGCACTTTKCCATGGCGAAGCAATATAGCCGTTGGGAACAACATAACCGTTAGACTGATGGAATGAACRGGTAGAAAGACATTTATGKTGAGAAAGTTCACCACTAGACTGTTGGGACCACACCATAACAGACATAACTGAGTTAATGAAGGCTTCTCACCCTTTGCAAGAGATCCATTGTCGAGTTATCTATTTATCCCATCGTGYCATGCAACGAGAACACTTTTTCCAATCGTGGTTATCAAAGCTCGCAACATAGTTTATTTCGCACAGTGATCACTACATTAGTGCCATCTATCCTGTTGCATTGAGTAGTTATTCTTCGAACCCGAGATATTCAACCATGAGCGTATGTACGAAGAACTAAGCATAGTCTAAGAGTCTGTGAAAGAAGTACTCATCGACCTCATGACTGAGATATTCATGTCTGAAAGAGTGATGTCTGTAGGTGTACAAGTATCCTCGATGAGAGGAGTGAAATCCTCTCCGTCGACTACTCACGGAGCCGGACCATCTCGACCATCAGCAGAAAAGAGAACCAAACACAGAGATGACCTAGCAAATGCGAATCTGATCCCGACCATATTGCCCGACTACATCCCACCTCTGGCCGGCGCGAAGATTCAAGATAGCGTGTCGAGAGATTTCAAGTACACCATGGTTATTGCATACCTCCCAAAGGGGATACGTGTAGTTCGAACACAGAAGGATAAGATTGCAGCGTTGAAGTTCAGTGACTTCAACCTTGGATATTATAAGAACTACAATATACTTGCCTTGTATAAATACCTAACCAGGACAAAGGGGAAGAACTCAAAGATAATCCCTCAACCGTGGATGATGAACCTCACATAGTCCACTTTGTTAAATGTAATGAAAATCCCACACTTCAGAAGTCACCAGGAAGTCAACGCATGTGTCAAGCTATTGCCTTCATGTTACTATGGTGGCTACTTATGGCTAGACCATCGTATCACAGTCGACCCGACGTTGATCCATAGGATCACAGGATTGAGTATGAAAGGACCCGACGTTGATCCATAGGATCACAGGATTGAGTATGAAAGGACCCGACGTTGATCCATAGGATCACAGGATTGAGTATGCAAGGACCTGACCCGCATGAGTTTTATCGAGGAAAAGCCACAGATCGCGCACTAGCAAAGAATATCAAGGATACATACGACGATTTTGAAAAGGGGATGCGAGGCTACAAGGTAGCCTCCATCCAGAATGGCACAATGAGCCTATCATGTCAGTTAATTGCATGAAAGTTAGTAAGGAAGAATAGACCTACACAGGTCCCAAGATTTGTTGTTGACCTCACAGGGAAGTGCGTATAAGGTCTACATATGAACTGGAAAAAGTACCTAGTGAATCAGCTGGAACTAGACTATCACGAAGCACAGGATCAAGGCTACGAGTTCCACTTCAGCTGGCTCCTGATCCTTATCACCTTTGTTTTCTGGGAGAGGTCGGAAGGTGCGACCTTCCCAGATATTGAAACGTTTGAGTCGCTTGCTGCGAAGTTTGCCACACTCTGGTACTCGAGTGATATGAACAAACAATGGCACTCGAATGTTGTTTTTCATACGTATTACCTTCAACTGAAGCGAGCCATCAAAGATGAACCTCGCATGACTCTGAACACCTTACAAAGATTCTGACCCCTGATGAAGTTCTACGTAGATTGGCACTTCATCTACCTTACAGTGCGATTCGATGAACATAAGGAGAAGCTTTAGTCATACTACAAGCTCACAGAAGAGGACCTTGAGGAGATCACTAAGGACTGGTCGGAAGACCTCCTTATTCCAACAGAACCTACAGAGATGTCTGACCTTGACAGTCCAGAAACTGTGCATGATACACTCGGACCTAGCAGAATGAAGAAGACCGAAGAGGTCTAAGACCTAAGAAGTGCCTCAGGAAAGACTACTTCAGTATCACCTAACCGAGGGGGTGATGACGAAAATAAAAATGGAAAAGGAGCTGAACAGAAGCAAGGTGAATTAACACCACCTAGAGATGAGACTGATCCCCTGAAGAAGAGGAAGGTTTCCCCCTCGAAACCTTCTTCCCGGAAGAAATCAAGAGCCATCGTGACCAAGATGAAGACTTTGCTTACCACTGATGATTTTGACTTCATCATAGCAGCCCTCAACGATGCTTCACTAGAAATCGTGGAGAAACAAGAAGCCAAGAAGGAGGAAATGTATGACAAAATTAAGGTTGAATTTTGAGGGGTACAGTAGGCCCTTCAGTCCAGCCGTGTAGTGTCCACTGAGCCTCTACCATCAAGAGAACCAGATTTGGGAGGTGAGCCAGCCCAACTCCGCCGATTAGTCGATGCGGTTGAAGCTCGCCTTCGTCGCGCATAAGAAGAAATAGAACAAGCCACCCAGGCCTTGAAGAAAGTACAAGGTGAAATCATAGAACAACACAGAGTTGCAGAACAGGAGAAGGTTTCCCTCCAGGCCAGATTTGAAGAAGATAAAGCACAAATGCAACAAGAAAAAGACTAGTTTCTCGTAGAGGAACTCGAAGTGAAAGAAGCAGTAAACAGAGCCCTTCGTTCTATGACATGATTAGAACTATAGAAATAAGACCAAGTCACGCATCAAGTAGAGAAGCTCGCATAAGCTATCTAGAAGCTACATCAACGAATAACATATTTAGAGCTCTGCACCGTACCTAACACCCTGCAGGATGTAAGGGATTAAAGGGAAACAACTTCTCGAAGCGCAGTTGAAAGAATAAAAGTCCTTGCCCCGGAATGTAAGAAACTAAGTGATCGCAGTGCCCATATGTATGAGAAACTCATTGAGAATACATAATTGAAGGCACTGGAGTCACATCTCCAGGAAGCGAAGTATCACACAAAGACAATATAAGCGCAGTTGAAGCCCCTATCAGCTGTGGAAAGAATGAAGAGATCCCAAGAGAAACGCACTACCCA
>ML787782.1:316442-336282 GCA_009831015.1 Picea engelmannii
ATATTATGAATAATAACAGTGCATGCGTGGGAATACAAATCGCCTACTGAAATATATAAACTAAACGTCAGTCAAATCACATGGATCTGTACTGGAATACAATCAAATAGCAAAGAAATACCCGTGTCCGCAAGAAGGCAGCAAATCTGCTGCATGCACAGATAGAATGACCAAAATGAACGATCCCGGATGAGCACGGTGACCGCTATCAGCTAGAAAACTCGATCTCAAAACTCCACCGTCATAATGTCCTCAAAGATGCTCCAATCAATGTGCCCTGGCTGCTGCACTGGAAATAATGTCTGACGGAACCCCGAATGGACCTCTACGACACTAGATCCGAACCCCTGGGGGGTTTGTGCCCCTCCTTGGGCACTGAATGCGCCCCAATGGATTCCACCGTCAAAATCTGCCGCTATGTAGCTCAAAACGATCATCTCATCTCGTAGTCAAATGGGTTGGAAGGATTTGGCCGAGTCTGATGGGGAACCCCTGCATGCAAAGCCAAATACCCGTCCAGAATGCATGCACCCTAAACAACTGTATGGGTCGCTCTGCAAGATTCCACTGTCGGAATCTGATGAAAACTGGTTCAATGGAAGCACCCTGTCTAGCTCTCCACTGGGTCAGAATGGATCTGCAATCGGGACCACGGTCTACTGCAGATCTGTGAATCTCTCCAATAGCTTGCACCCTCCTTGGCTAAGCTGCGCCCTCCTCACTGAATGCTCCTGAAATGTACGATGAAATACCTGGATGGTATCTCCGATAGGCTAGGGTGTGTCTCTCAACACCGAAACTGATCAAGGGTGGTGGTTTCCTCCAGAAATCCACAAAACAACAAGGTCATCTCTCTTCCTCCTCTGGAATCTCTCAACATCAAATCATAATCATGCATAATGAATTAGGTTTCTTTACCCTTCCTTTATAGCTTCCCGAAACCCTAATTCATTGTTGACCTTTTCCCTCCAAGTGAATTTTACTTTATTTGATTATTCCTTGATTATATCACTTAATTAATTGATTAATTAATTAATTAATCATTTTGCCTGTAAAAAGTGATTTATCCATCCTGATGACTTCTCCGGCCACTGAAAGTCATTTCTCATCATCTTATCATGTAATACTCTTCCTCCCGATTCTGATGAGCTATTACACTAAGATGTTTCTCCAAGTAATATGCCCATTATGACCTTCTTAGTGAATTTAATTAAGATATGACCCATAATAACTCAAAATTATAGAAATCGTCGGAATGCAACGAAACCAAAGCCCAGCTGTGCGGAATGGATCCTAATGATGAACGATACAAGTCGGGCCCAAATAAACCCCTCAATATCTCCCAAACTCTCTGTCGCCCCTATCTGGCTACCTAAGCAGGCATAACACTCTGAAATGTTGCAATGTTATAATGTCCCAAAATGGGGACATTACAAGGTATTCGGGTTTTCGAATTCTCAACGGTCATGTTTTGTCCTGTGGAGATTTTGATCCTGATCACATTTCTGTATTTCACTTTCCCTTCAGATATTTGATCTCTACATATTGTTCGCTTCTCCTCTTGAGCTTATGCTTTTCCTGTTTTCCATCATCGTTTTTGTTCTTGCCATCAATGACAAGTACACTCTTCCTGTAAAAACATGACAACACCAAGATGTGCATCAACCAAGACTACTTACAAACATCAACAAGATGTATCACAATCAATACGTGCTTCTAAAAGTATACCAAGTCATATATGCCACATCATCCATAAAACATGTGCCAAAAATACTAATAGCAAGTGCCTCTAACAATGTAACGAATATGTACCAATCACGCATCAACTATGTATCAATCTATGGCTCATCAATATGTATCAACATCACAATACCATACACCTCACGTATGTGCCACTCATCAAATATTTGTCCCAACATGTATCTCAATCATATACCAAAGACATATAGCAATATAACCATCAAAAGTTCTTTGCCAATACATCACACTATCCATAACCAAATACCATAAACCCTCACATCAAATCATGTGCCAGAACCTCACTGTTATGTAGCCTCAACTGTGTACCAATCATATATCAAGACCACTAACACAAGTCTCTCACAATGTACCATAAGATATACCAATAAGACCCATACATGCACCAACAATATACTTCAATAGATCTGCCTAAAAACCATTCTACAACAAACCCTAAACTTCCAAGAGGGCATCCAACATATTTACAAAGCAAACCCTCAACCAGATTCATAGATTCAACACTCCACATATGAAAACCATATTGTTTTCTTCTTGTATTTGTGGATGTATTACGTATTTGTTTCTGTAGCCGTGATTTTGTTGTTGTGTTTTTGTTGTCGTGATTATGTTGCCGCAATTCTGCTACCACGATTATGCTACCGTGATTCTGTTGCCATGGTTCAATTGTCACGATTCTTCTACCGTGATTTTTCTATTGCGATTTTGTTGTCGCAATTTTTCTACTGCGGTTTTGCTGCCGCAAATTTGATCTATCAATAATACCTGTCAAATAACCTTTCACAAATGGATATTCAATTGTATTCAAAAAATAGGTGCAAATAGGAGACCCTTGCTCTCTTATTTATACTCTTCGGGTAGCTTCGTCCAGGGGTTATCTTCTAACTCACTTTACCTAACTTCCTTATTTTAGGGCTAACCCACTTCTAACCACTTGTCCACTTACAACCACTTTATCCACAAACAATAAGTTCTCTACTTCTAGTTGCAACTAACTTGATTATTTAATTAATTTATTTTGGAACCACTTTGACTTATCCATAAATAGTAAACTCACCACTTCTTTTTGTAACCACTTTATTATTTAAATAATTTCTCTTTGCAACCACTTCACCATAATTAATAAACTCACAACTTTAATTATTTTCTTAATGCAACAAATTTACCCATGGTTAACTCCTAGTTACCATCAATTTGACTAGTCAACTTCTTCTAGGAGTTTCTAGAGTAATTTGACTTCTTTGACCTTCTAGAGGCTTCTAGATAACTCATGAGGGCTCTCCAACTTCACATGTCCATAACTCTCTAACTGTGAGGAGTTATGTGATGTTCCACATATCACTGGAAACAACATGAAATGTAATATCCATCTAGAATAGTCTTACCAGCAAATAAATGATCTTCATACCTTTATACCTCAACCAAACTTGGGTTCCTTACCCATACCTCTAGAGATACAGGAAATACTTAAGAGTTGACATCAATATCTAAGGATTGACATCAATATCTAAGGGTTGACATCAATCTACAATATCACTCTCCAATGGTTTACATCAATGACAACCAACAATCCAAACCAACTATCCATCAATCTAAACCAACAGTATGACACTTAGTGAGGTGAAAACTCTACTATTTTACCTTCACCTAAACAAGTTATTTGATAGACTAATAGAAGGTTGAAGGAGAGACTTTGAATGCATAATACATCATTAAAATGATTATTATCTAATTAAATTATTCCAAACCCTACAACACTAAGAGATCTATCATCACCAACAAATATTTTTTTGGTGTTACAAAATTAAGAGCAGAAAAAATGGTTTTTTCCTTAGCCATATGATAAGATGACTTAGAATCAATAATTCAGTCATTAGAAGAAGAAGCAGATGTAGCATTGAAGGAAAATACAAAAGAAGAAAGTGCATGTCCATTAGAAGAAGAGTGGGAATAATAAGAATCAATATTGATATTGTTATTCTCCGTAGCTTCTTCTAAGTCCTCCATGTTTTTAAAACATTTAGACTCTAGATGACCATCTCATACACAAAAATTGCAATGTATACTAGTCTTCTTAATTTTTTATTTTGGTCCTTTTTCATTGTTGGGAGTAGAATCTTGTGAGAAGGTTTGGGACCCTTATTTTTCTTGTTGTTGTGACAATGTTTCTTCTTTGGATGCTTGGATTGATCTTTATATTGGGCCACTAATATCCTTTTAGATGTACCTATAGTGTTGATCCCTCCAATATGTAAGATCTTATCTTGCTTTATAATCAGACAAACACAAAAAGGCTTAAGAGAGGGTGTTGTGTAGGAATCCCCTAGAGCTTCTCTAGTGGAGTTAAAAGTAGATACAAAAATGAAATATGTCTACCAAGTTTAGCAACAATAGCATATGCATCAATCATCTGTCATTTTTAATTGCCGGTCTTTAAGTAAAAGTCTAAGTGTTTTTAACTTAGATAAATAATCTTCAATGCAAGAGAAATCATTAGGATTTAAACAAATTAATTGATTTTCAAGCTTGTGGACTCAAATCTCATTGTGTTTACCAAACACCTTTTCGAACTTATTCCAAGATTCATCTAGGTCATCAATGCCTTGAAGGTGAAACTGTAAATTAGGAGAGATGGGCAATCCAATTAATCCACATGCTTTACCATTCTTATTGTTCCATTTTGATTTATTTGTGGCATTAGTGGGGGATTTTTTATTTCCTAAGGTAATAATGTACAGTCATTTACTTCATAGTACATCCTCCATATGGGATTTCCATGAAAAGTAGCTGGTACTAGTAAAAAAGAGATCACTTGGACTATCCATATAAAAATATGGAGATAATATGGATTCAAAAGTTGAAATTGACTATCTGGATGAAAATATCTCAAAAAAATAGGCAAATTAAAAAAAAATGGCATTGAAAACAAACTTTGGATGTGAAAGTTATGCCCTTTAAAAAAAAGGCATAAAAAGGTAACCAAAGTGCCACATGGTGATGGATGCACAATGATGACCGTTGAGTAAAAAAAATCCCTTCCCTCTCTAACTTTTCCTATAAGCTCACTTTTACAAATAAGTTACTTATGAAGTGACCCACTTTTATAAAATAAATGAAAACCACTTTTACAATGAAGTTACTTTATAAGTTAAAGTTGCATGCAAAAAATAACTTAAAAAAATTATTAAAGTTATTTTATAGTGATTCATTTTTAAATTTTAAGTGAAATTCATTTTTTTTTTACTTTGGAATAGAGCCTATAAAACCCACCGGCCACTTCCCCTCATTTTGAGGATGGTACCCGAGGTAAACCAAATTTTGCAGAAAGTAAAGGCTTTTTGGATAGCTTTCTCATTTAAGAGCTCAACATGTCACTTGTGGGAATTGACCCTGGGTGGGAGGGGGGCACCCCTCAATACAAACCACTCAGGATAAACCCAATTGACGTTGTGAAATTCAATTTACAATAAAGTTATGTGGTAACTTAAAATTGCATGAACTTTCTTATTTAATAAAGTAACTTTCAACGAAGTGAGTTAAAACTAAATATATAGTAAATGTTATTAATAGTTTATTATTTATTTTCTAAACTCTCTTCCTCGAAGTGCATGCTTACCCCAAAAATCCTTATTTTTGCTTGCAAAAAACTTCAACATGGCTACACACAAAAACAAGTGATTTTTAGGAAAAAAAAATGAAACTTTACAATAATGGGGTTAGATCTCGGTTGGCTTGCTAAAAAATGCAAGTTTTCTATCTATTTCTGATTTGTTGAGCTCACATAAAGCGCATAGCAAAGAGAATACGTAGAAAAGAAAACATTTTCCACTATGTTTCTGATTTTTTAAGATCGCACAGAGTGCACGACAAAGAGCATATGCAAACTAGAAAGAGTAACAAAATAGAAATAAAAATAGTAAAATGAAATATTAAATCAAGGAAAAAAAATTAAACAGGTGTAATCAAACTTTATACCTTCGTATATGACAAAAAATGCTCGTATTTTGGGCAAGCGAAAACCTTTTCAAGTGAAACAAAAAACATTTCCAACTAAAAGTAGCACTCTGGATGCAATGGAAAAAACCACTTAATGTATTAAATATACAGAAAACGTAGAACCCATAAATATTTTGATGCATGCACTGATACGAGTTCAAGATCTTGATCAACAATAGGAGCGGGTCTTCAAATCGGCTCTAATACCATGCTCAACAAAACAAGGTATTTCCACATAGGATAAACACATTTATCAACCACTCACACAACTACATCAACTATCACTACACCAATGTTTTTATTTGGTTAAAACCCTCAAAGGGGAAAACAATCTACGATCCCAACCAATGTGGCCACTTGAAGTAAAATATTAATGAAAAACAAAAGTTGTGCATAAGAGTTTCTCACTATTGATCTTCAGCAAATGATCATCTATGCTCCTTAAATAGATATAATGGACCAATAAGGTGTTAAGCCATAGATCAATATAATCATTAGTATTGAGGAGAATATGAGTCGTCATATCACTTTATATATAGAACTTCATGACCATCATATTATATAGTGACAGATGCATAATTATACATTTTTCCTCATTTCACCTTGGTGGTTGACATGTTTTCCTAGTAAGTGGGTCACCCTTGGGAAAAGGGTTTCTATTGGGGGGTCTCCTTGAAGGGTCATCGACCATTCCTACTCATACTTATCACTTTCCACACTTCTTCCCTTTCGTTTCCTCATCTTTTGGGTTTTTGGGATTATTGGCCCCAAGAAGGGCTTGTACCTCATTTCATGGGAAGAAGGAGATAAAGGCCCAGAGGTGTTGTAGCAAGAAAAAGATAAAATCCATGAATTGTCATCTAGATACTCGCCCTAAGGTCTTGAGAGCAATCAAACACTTCTCCATAAAAAAAATCAAGGACCTTTAAAAAAGAAAAAACATAATTAATAAATGTCCTTCTTTTTTAGCGAATGCATTTGCGGTGTCTTTTACTTTCCTTGTACGAGAAACTCAATGTGTTCCTAGATCCAAGTAGCA
Source organism: Picea engelmannii (assembly GCA_009831015.1). Taxonomy (NCBI): domain Eukaryota; kingdom Viridiplantae; phylum Streptophyta; class Pinopsida; order Pinales; family Pinaceae; genus Picea; species Picea engelmannii. Next base: position 323,236 of record ML787782.1, read on the forward strand.
TTGTGGTGCTCCTTACTTTCCATTACACATAACACTCAATGTTTTGGACCATAATAAATTAATGGCAAATAAAGGGCTTGGAAAAAGGTTGCATTGCAAACGAGGATGCAACACACCCTCTACAAAGGCACCCATAAATGAGACAATATGAGCCTTTGATATGTCAAGAACCCCATGCCCAAAAGTCATACCCCCATCCACCTCATACTCATTACATGACTTAGAGAGGATATTCTTGGGAAACACTCCTTGACTTGGGGATTGATCTACCCAATAGGGCACCATGACAACCCTCCAGTACTTACATTTGGCAAGTTTTATAAGGTCTTTGAGCATTTGTCTAGCTCGAAAAGGGGGGATTCAATGCACATGTTCGGGTGGTTCTTTTCTTAAATATGGATTACTTGGCCTGATACATGTGACTTGTGGACCCTTGGAGGGCATAATTTTTTGTCTTTGTATGACCTTTATAGATGTAAGCTATTCCATGGAGTAATTGTGCCATTTTGACCTTCATGGGGGGTTGAAAAACCCAAGGATCGACACCATACCCCACACAATAGGCAGAGGACCCTAAATCCATTGTACACTTGAGATGATGGATGTTGGCTTTGGAGGCACTTGGAAATCACTATGTGATGATATAGTATCCCCTTGGACTTGGAAGTTGGTCTTTGGAGGCCTATGGCATCACTCCCTAAGCCCTTGATGTCACTTGGAGGCTATTTAAAAAAGGTTGCTAAAAGGAGTACAAAGGCTTACACCCTTGTAGATTTACCTTGCTAAGGTTTGTTTACTCTAGGGAGTAAAAAGGCTTACACCCTTAGAGGATTAATAAAACCTAGCTCATAAACAAGAGACTCCACAACCCAGAAGATAAGGCACTAATATTTTGCATTGGAGATGGAATATTGTGCATTGGTAAACGTGATTTCAAGGAGATTGAATTGTTCAAGTTTGAAATTTATTTCTACATGCTTTGAGATATATTATGCCCTAAGGGTGTCTTGATTATCCAAGTGATATGGATTTTTTAATAAGAATTAAGCTACAACCATTAGGTATGGAGTAAACTTATTTATTTTACTCTCTTACTCACTTTTCTACCACTGAAATTTACTTGCAGGCTGTCATAATTGATCTATTGCTTAAAGGATATTGTTGGGTGGATTTCTTGTTGATTTTAGTGGCTAGAAATTTTTGTAGTAAAAACATTCTACATCCATAAGGCTGTTATAAAATATTGTTGATAACACTTAATAACAAACCCTATTTTTCTATCAAAGTCTTGGCTTAATTATTGGAAGATTGTCTACTAATTGTTAGCTTTGTTTTCCAACATCATATGCTTGAAGTTGATGGTTTTATTTGAATTTTTCATAACTTATTTGTTGCTGATAAATATTTCCATATTGCTGCAATTTTTGGACAACAATTCTTCTTGTTGATTCCCCATTGGTTTTGAGGCTTCTATCATCATATATTGTCTTGTTTGGGCAGGTCTAACATTTTTTTGTAGATACACAACCTTGGCAACCATTTACCAGTTCTAAGAATATTTCCCCAAGCCTCATTCTTGTCCTTGACCTTGACATATAAGGGTACCCTTCGATCTCTTTCCTTCTCCCATGGCAATCCCCCCAGGGTCACATGGGAATCCTCCCTTGTGTTGAACTTTCTCTTCACTAAAATGAGGGGGGCATCTATTGTGGTGACAGTGATAGGTGTTCCCAGTTGTATCACACATTTGGTGTTTGGGTTGGTATTTTCCCACAATACAAACTGTGTGATAACATACCTAAATATATATTAAACCATGTTGATCTTAACTAAAAGTGTTTAAATATTCTAACGATCCAATCCTTCATTGCTTTCAATTTCCTTGGGATCAAAATGAACTTATTACCCATTGATAATGTGCCTCAAATAATCCACATATGAGGCACCAAAAGCACATTTAGAATGTTTGAGGAATAGTTGGTAATTGAGGAGGAGTTGTATTACTTGATCCATATGTGTCTTCCACATTTTGTTGTATACGAAGATGTCATCAAAGTAGACAAGGGAAAAATGGCATAGAAGGGGTCAAAACATTGTGTTCATGGGGATCTAACAATTGGAATTTGCATTGCAAAGACTAAAATGCATCACCAAGAACTCATAACGACCTTCATGTGTGAAAAAAATAGTTTGAAAAATATCTAGTTCCTTCATTCTAATTTGGTGATAACTAGAATATAGATCCAATTTAAAAAAGAGCTACGATCCATGTATCTCATTTAGGAGGTCATCAATGACCGGGATAGGAAATTTATCTTTGATGGTCAATTTTTTAAGACTTTGAAAGTTGGGACACATGTGCCAAGCACCTTATTTTTTAAGAAATGTTGGAACAAATATTGAAATTTTGGCTTTCGGTAGCTTAGGAGGAAAATTTTTATAGTGTTTAGCTACCGAAAGTGCAGACTTTTGGTAGCTTAAATCTCATGTTTCATATGCCATTAGCTACCGAAAGTGTATCGGTCGATACCAAGCGTTCAAGCACCATGCATCAAGCCACATGGAGGAAGAGCTCACGAGTAGGCACAAAACGAATGCAATAAACGACATAAAATCACTATAATAGGGTTTAACATAAATGCCACGTCACCATTTTAGGGTTTCGGCCATCGGAGGTTTGGCCGACGTAAAGATTTTAACCACTGCTTTGTTTCCCGAAATCCCGAAATCAGGGTTTCGGGACTTTCGRTGGCTTACGACKCTCYGAAATCGCACTGTTAGCCACCAAAATCCAGGACTTTCGGCAGCTAAGATACCCTTGTTTTCGGTTTATTAGCCACCAAAATCGCAKATTTTTTCYAGTGACTAAATTGTCTTAGCAAAAGTCGATTTTATCAGTCGTGGAGAGGTCGTTTTGCGCACTCAAATGGTCTATTGAAATATAAAGATCCTAATATTTCTAGTGGTGCATTCATATTTTCATTTGGATCTTGGGAAGGCAGTSAAAATCCCCCCGCAAGATGAGGTTCATTTTCAGAAATGTGGCRTTTTTTACTATGTTGAGTCATCATTTTCAAATGATGATTYTGAGCGTCTGGAATATCATTTTGAGAAACAGTCGGAGGTTTTTGTGCCTAACACATTATATCTCAATTACCTCTCTCGGTTTTCCTACAGGTGTCACATATTGGGAGAATAGAATCCATCTATGAGCCCTAATGTTCGGATCTCATATTTTCCTGTTTTGACACATGTTTGTAAAATGCAGATCTGGGGCAAATGGAAATGGATTTCAGGGAACTGAGAGAGGTTTTTTCTCAGAACAAAAATATGCACAAAATCCTCTTTAAATTTATACACATTTGTCATGATTCGAGAGATACATAACCATAAACACAGCCACAATGTTCAGCAATTTGGTCTGTTTTCTAATGGCAGAAAGTTTCTGAAATTGATGGTAACTGTTGTTGTCTTTTGGGAGGATTTCGACCTCAATACCTACATGAGATACCTATTCATTTAGAGAGGGATTTATTTGTAATTCGAATCATTTTTCAGTTATTCGAAAGGGGGCAAAAGACTTATATTATTGTATCTTCTTGAAGAAGAAAAAAGGGAGGGGGGGGGAAGACAGACAGGAGTAGTACTCCTGGACTATAGCTTTCATTTTCATTTTAATAAAAGATTGTATAAGCATGTTTTATCCATATCATAGATTCTTGTGATGTTGCTTGCAGATTTTATCCATTTTCTTAGTTTCATTATCACTCCATCTATCTTTTCTTCTCGATTTGTAACTATTTTGTAATAGAATTCATCCTTTGTTAGATGCTCTGTTGCAGACTGGTTATAGGTTGTTTATTGCAGAGATCAAGTTTCATAATTCATTCTCTGCTAGATGCTTTGTCCCAACCATCTTTTTCCATTGATTTATGCTTGGAATTCACTCATCGCTAAGTGCTCCTTATGTATTGATATGTTTTCTCTTTATTCTACTGCCATACTTTTATAAATCCTTCTCTTTGTAATCATCTTCTACCTCACCTCTGTTCCATGGATTTCCATTGCCGAAACACTCTTATTATTTCCTTGATTATTTGAATCCATGCCCAATGGACTACCTCCCGGTCCAACCCATCAGCCCTAAAAACCTCAAAATTGTTTGTTACCCACAGATTTGCTCGCTGTTAAGCTTATTGGATATCTTATCGTGACATATATTCGAGAGATCCCTCTCGGGTTGGAAGGGGCAAATTCTAATCAAAAGTGGTTCTTGGTTATCTCAGAATTTATTTTCACAAAACCTAAAACAAGTTCTGAGTGATAACTCATTTTTTCATTTAAAATGTGCTAAGGCTTGGCTCAATTACAGCCTGGAGTCGACTCTTGCGACAACATTTTCTGGCGTCGTTGTCGAGGACGGAGGACGAAGTTATCTTCCCTGGGATACAACAAAGTTCATATATATATCATGATGGTGAACAAGGGATAGGCATTCAATTGGTTGTGATCATTCACCTGGCGACTCCTTGGTTCATAGACTCTACATGATTTTGTTGGCGACTCCACTGGTCTCAAATGTCGAATTCGTTCGTTGGTCGAATTGCTACAAGGTTTTCTCCTCTGGACTTTACAAATGTTTATGGCTTTCCAAACATTGTTCCAGACAATAAAATTTGGGAAGATGTCCTTCCTAAATTTGGAGAATATGCGGACAAAAATCCCGCTCAACACTTGTTTGAATTCCACAAGCTCGTGGAGGAATTAAATGTACATCATGAAGATGTCCTCATGAAATTGTTTATGTTTTCATTGGAAAAATATGCTGGACTCTGGTATAAATCTTTACCCCATTCCATTATTCCTTCATTGAAAGATTTTCACATACTTTTTCATCAACATTGTAAAAGAATCTACTCAGCTGAAATACTTTTTGAAGATTGTTGTAATATAGAATTCATAAGACAAAATGATCAAACAAATCCTCTTGAAGAGGAGGAATAAATATCAGAAATTTCTCAAGTTGATGAAGATGATCAGTATGAGGAAGAGTTGGCTCATAAAGAAGCTGGATCTTGTGAACATACTCAAGAAGAAAATATTCAGCATCATGATCAACCTATAGAAGAAGAGATAGACCTGCTTCTGAACAACTATGTTACAGCCCCTACTCACACAGATTTGCAACTTTCACATAGTCCCGGATATGAGTGTCAAACTTCTTCCATTTTGAAGATGTAAATATGTTTTTAAATGATGAAAATCATGTATTTGATGGAACTTTACAGGAAGTTAGTGAACCTATTTATGATGATTTCCTGCCAGGAGATCAAATTTTAGAATCTGATTTATTTCATGAAAAAGATATGGTTGCCATGTTTAATGATCCTGAAGAAAGTTTGTTGTTCGAGAATGCTTTAGACTGTGATTTGCAGAAGTATGATTTTGAAATAAACAGTATCTCAGAGATAGTAACAGAGTTTCCTTTGCTTGAGAGATCCACAATTGATGTCCCGAGTTTTTTTCTGACTGATGACCCTCTTGAGTTATCTACTGAACCTAAATATGATGAGTATAGTGATGATTATTTCATCGTTTCTGTAGAACAACTTGCTGCAGATTTTTCATGGAGGGATGAGGGTCTTCAAACAAGATTGTTCCATGATTTTGGAGATGCCATTGTAGATGATCTTGAAGGGTGCTCAGATATTCTCTTCGAGAATGATCCTGAGCATTATAAATCAGAACATAGAGTAGTCCTGGATGTTTAAAACCTCAGGACCATATATTTTTCCAAGATCCTTTTGCTGATCTTTTAGATTCATTTAATGGAGGAGTATGCTATGTCATGGATATTTTGTCACAAGAATCGATGAAAGGTTTGAAAATTCATGATCACCAACATGTCAGATGGGAGTTATCAATTTCCTTTTTCAGCCTGCTCAAAGAAAGTGTGAGAAAATTTCAAATAAGTAGACAATTATTGGATTGGCTTCATTGGCATTTTCGTATCATTTGATTCAGTGGGAATTTTTCAGTAGTTAGAGTAGGTGATGTATATAAATAAGCTTGACTTTGAGCATTAGATTACAGCGGTGGTTTTTAATATGTTTTCAGTTCAATTTCGAATCCAGTGTGGTTTTGTTTTAAAGCATCGCGACTCCATAGCCCAATGAATGAACAAGCGGTTTTTGTTTCAGAAAGATGCAAGTAAAGTGACAGGGTTCAGAGTTTGATAAGGATGATTTCGGGTCGCCCAATGGATGAAGGCACGTGGTCTACTATTCTTGGCACTTTACAGGAAAGCACCATCCCTAGATGGAGCCTATGTTGGAACAAATATTGAAATTTTGGCTTTCGGTAGATTAGGAGGAAAATTTTTATAGTGTTTAGCTACCGAAAGTGCAGACTTTCGGTAGCTTAAATCTTGGGTTTCATATGCCATTAGTTGCCGAAAGTGTATCGGTCGATACCAAGCGTTCAAGCGCCACGCATCAAGCCACATGGAGGAAGATCTCATGAGTAGGCGCAAAAAGAATGCAATAAATGACATAAAATCACTATAATAGGGTTTAACATAAATGCCATGTCACCATTTCAGGGTTTTGACCATCGAAGGTTTGGCCAACGTAAATATTTTAACCATTGCTCTGTTTCCCGAAACCCGAAATCCTGAAATCGGGGTTTCGGGACTTTTGGTGGCTTATGGTGCTTCGAAATCGCACTGTTAGCCACCAAAATCCAGGACTTTCGGCAGCTAAGATACCCTTGTTTTCAGCCTGTTAGCCACGGAAATCGCAATTTTTTTCCAGTGACTAAATTGCCTTAGAAAAAGTCAATTTTCTCAGCCGTGGAGAGGTCGTTTTATGCGCTGAAATGGTTGATTGACTTCTAAAGATCCTAATATTTCCAGTGGTGCATTCAAATTTTCATTTGGAGCTTGAGAAGGCATTCAAAAGTCCCTCGCAAGATGAGGTTCATTTTCATAAATGTGGCATTTTTTATTGTGCTGAGTCATCATTTTCAAATGATGATTCTGAGTGACTGGAATATCATTTTGAGAAATGGTCGAACATTTTTGTGCCTAACACATCATAGATCAATAAAATCTCTCGGTTTTCCTACAGGTGGCACATATTAGGAGAATCGAATCCATCTCCGAGCCTTAACTTTTGGATCTCGTATTTTCCTGTTTTGACACATGTTTGTAAAATACAGATCTGGGGAAAATGGAAATGGATCTCAGGGAATTGAGAGAGGTTTTTTCTCAAAACAAAAATATGAACAAAATCCTCTTTCATTTTATACACATCTATCACGATTTGAGAGATACAGAACCATAACCGCAGCCACAGTTTTCAGCAGTTTGGTCCTTTTTCTAATGGTAGAAAGTTTCTGAAATTGATGGTAACTGTTGTTGTCTTTTGGGAGGATTTCGACCTCAATACATACATGAGATACCTGTTCATTTTGAGAGGGATTTATTTGTAAATCGAATCGTTTTTCAGTTATTCGAAAGGGGGAAAAAGACTTATATTATCATATCTTCTTGAAGAAGAAAAAAGGGAGGGGGGGGCGGGGGGGGAAGACACACAGGAGTAGTACTCCTGGGCTGTAGCTTTCATTTTCAATTTAATAAAAGATTGCAGAAGCATGTTTTATCCATATTAGAGATTCTTTTGATGTTGCTTGCAGAGTTTGTCCATTTTCTTAGTTTCAATATCACTCCATCTATCTTTTCTTCTCAATTTGTAACTATTTTGTAATAGAATTCATCCTCTGTTATATGCTCTGTTGCAGACTGTTTATAGGTTGTTTCTTGCAGGGATCAAGGTTCATAATTCATCCTCTGCTAGATGCTTTGTCCCAACCATCTTTTTCCACTGATTTATGCTTGGAATTCACTCATCGCTAAGTGCTCCTTGTGTATTGATATGTTTTCTCGTTATTCTACTGCCATACTTTTATAAATCCTTCTCTTTGTAATCAACTTCTACTTCGCATCTGTTCCATGGATTTCCATTTCTGAAACACTCTTATTATTTCCTTGATTATTTGACTCCATGCCCAATGGACTACCTCCTGGTCCAACCCATCAACCCTAAAAACCTCAAAATTGTTTGTTACCCATAGATATGCCCGCTATTAAGCTTATTGGATATCCTATCATGACATATATTTGAGAGATCCCTCTCAGGTTGGAAGGGGAAGCTTATAATCAAAAGTGGTTCGTGGTTATCTCAGAATTTATTTGCACAAAACCCAAAACAAGTTCTGAGTGATAACTCATTTTTTCATTTAAAATGTGTTAAGGCATGGCTCAATTATAGCCTAGAGTCGACTCTTGCGACAACAAGAAACATGACAACTCAAGAGGAAGAATGGTTGGTGGTAGGGTAGATGACACCTATGGCCAACAACTCCTAAATTATATTTTCAATTTCATTTTTATAAGTAAAAGAATGGTAATATCAGCTCACATTGAGTGGTTGGCTACCTAGGACCAATGGGATACTATGATCATGCTCACCATGTGAGGGTTGTGTTCCTTGGGGAAGTTCAAAGACCTATTGGTGTTTGTCCAAAAATAATTACAAGTCAAGGTGAGCTAATCAAGAAGCATCATCACATAATTAAATATCATGGAATTGTGCATTAATTTCCAAATGACCCTTCTTCAAGAGCTTTTCCATATGATGAAAACTAACTATTTTAGAGATCCTACTTTGATACCTTTGGGAGTCTAGCAATGCTCGTCCTTCTTGTAACTCATGTATTATTATAGAAAATACATGGTAATGTCTAATGTTCTTAACCATTCAACACACAAAACAATATCATAGCCACTCTTTCAATGGAAAACATGTGAGTTTTTAGGAAATAACTACCCATTTGGAGTTTCACATTTTTACACTTACCACCGCATTTCACAAATCTCCCATTTACAATCATAATTTGGAATTTTTTAACAACAAGGATACATCAATGTGTTTCTTCCGCATTACACGATGAATGAAACTATGGATGTTAGACTATCGATTAAAACAATGACCTTTTGATGCTTGATATAGTGGACCAACTTTAATGTCTAAGCAAAAGAGAAAGGTTGGTCAAAACATGAATGGATATTTGGGGCTCTTCACCATACTACTATGGAATAGGAACTTCCTCCATAGAAGGTGTGATGTCATCCAAGAGACTATGTTAGCTTCATCATCCAAAATGTCCTAACTCCTCAAAGATGGCCATAAATAATTTATGATCCTTACATTTATTCCTTCGGAAATATATGTCATCATAGTTGTAGCATAGACCCTTGACTTAACATTCTACAATTTTGGCTCATGTCAACTTGTGGACCTTAAGGGAGGGTGCAAGTTGTGGATGAGGACCAATATGTTGGTGTGGGTAATGGAACAAATGGTACAAGAAATATAAACTATGAGGTGAAAATGAAAATCACAATGAAAAATGAATAACGAGAGGAAATCGAAGAAGATATTCAATATTAGCTTTAGTTCATTAAGACAATAGTGTTGGTCTATTTTATAGAGATTGAAAATGGTTATAAGATCTAACTACTACTTATTCAAGAGGAAGTGATTAAGTTATTATCCCAACCATCATCCAACAACAACCCAATGCCTAAAAACTTGATATTATTACATAAGTAAGCCTTATAATATAACACCCTCAGTCAATAGGGTTTAGCTCGGGTGGTTGGGAGGAATGATTTTTATCCTACCCATCCGCGTTCAGTTCATGTAAGTGACATGTTGAGCTCATAATGACTATATTGTTGTACTGGATTTGAGCTTTGTTGCTGACCAACCTATGCCCTGAAGATTCTAGGGTTTACCTTATGTACCATCCTAAAAATGAGGGGAAGTACTTGGAGGTTTTCCCTAGGCCTTGTATCTTGGGAAAAAAATATATAACACCCTTTGTTAAGGCTTACACCATTGAAAAAAAACTCACTAAAAAAACACACACACATTAACTAAACGCAACTAAAAATAGATGTTGGACATGTGTTTTGGATACAATTTTGAGGAAAATCCGAAGTATGGAGGAGATGCACAACAACAGAAGAAAGAAGAGAAGGAAGGAGTGGAGTGCGCAGTAAAGGTGTATACATGATTAAATTGTGCAGTAAAATCATACTTGGCAGCAAAAAGCAAGAGAATAAAGAAGAAGATAAAGTGGGGAAAAAGGAAGGACAATAGTTCAGCATGCAAAAGAAAAGAGACACACAAAAGAAGGAAGAACAACAGTTGGGAATGCAAAAGCAACATACAGACGCAAAAGTAGGAAAATCACACATGAACATCAAGTCAACACAAGTTGTAATGAGTCAGAATGAGTTGTAATAGGGTTTTGGGGATAAGCAAGTAGGGTTTTGAGCCATATATTCCATGTATAAATATGAAATGGGTCGAGTAGAATAGGTTGTTGACACTAAGCGAAGATTGGGATGAAGGCCAGAAGTTAGTGTTGTTGAGAGAATAAATTGAGAGTGAGAGAGAGAGTCTATGACTGAAGGTTTAGATATAGTTTTACAGAGAGAGGCTTGTACTGCAGAGCGGCTAGGCAAGATGGAGAGGTACAAAATGATGTATTTATTATAAGCACAATGCGCAAAGCTGGAAGGATTACAGAAATCATAATAAATAATCCATTTTTTGTGGACGTAGCCTAAAGTTTGGGTGAACCACATTAATAATTGTTTCTACTTGTCTATTTATGTGATTGATCATGAATGTTCTCTTTATGCATAGCTAGATCTAGATCTATTGGCTAGTTAAGTGATGTGTAGTAATTATGAATGTTACACTGAATAGTTTAGGTTGAAATATGTAGTATAATGGTGTTGTATAACTGAATTTTTTACCAATTAATCAAGGAATGACAGACACGGGATAATGCGCATGGAGTAGATAAGTAATAATGAATAAGATGATCACCTCACATGCCCTCATTCTTGTAGAAACTTAGTTCCTACAACCCCAATAGATGTCTCGGGTGAGACTTCTCTTATATGCAGGTGATGTCGAAAGGGTCGATATCTGAAGGCTTTTGTTGGTTAGATAGCTTGAACCTAGGGTCTTACAACCGCAAGCCAACAAATGGTTCCATTGTCGAGACCCGAAATCTATGATTGAGGGAATTTTTTGGAGGTCGACTAAGAAAGATATCACCGAATGGCTAGAAAGAAAGGAACGATAATTTTCCCAGAAAGAGAATAGAAACCCGCGGATGAGAGATGAGTAATGGATGCAAAGGTATGTGTACACAGAGTTGCATGAGATTTTCTTTGGATAATTTCTAATTATTTTAACTGAGTGGCTAGAAATATTAGTGGAGAATACTAGAAGGTATCAAACTACAACATCGAGTAACTAGACTCCTGAGTGGTAAAGCACTTGAATTCTGTAAGTTATAAGAATTCTCGTGCCGTTGATTTCTGGTTGAATAATATCTTGGGGGGTTATATCCAAAATTTCCAATAGATTGTACACAACCATACAGTCTTGAAGAAAGGGATTTCTTCAAGGGTCCACGTGGAATGTTTATGAAATCACTGGGTACCGGGATAAAGATGTTGTTGTGTGACAAGTGTCTGATGACGATGGAGTCTGATTGCTAAGGGGCTTCATGCACATAGTGGAACTGGGAGATGACTAGAGGATAGTCTAAAGGTAGGAAAGAGTGAAGGAAGAAATGAAGAAGGAAGGGAAGGATTGAGGATGCAAAGAAATGAAGAGGGTATATCAAAGGAGGAAGAAGAGTTTGGTGTACTGTGCAGTGGAAGAAGTTACGAGGTTGAATATTGGGGATGAGAAGAGAGAGTCATGCAGTGAGTTTGAGAGGAGATGTCCCTACGAAATATTCCAAATTGTAGAAATATCGAACATAAAAGGAGAGGAAGAGGATTCTCAGTCCATTCCAATAATAGAAGAGTCGTTAATTCTTGTTCAGACTGGATCTTCTGTCAACTCCACAACCCTATGTGTGTCACCTAGATTGGAAATCACATTTGAGTATTTATCAAAAGCACTTATATTTAAAAAATAAGGACAGAGTAGAATTAGCCAGAGAAGTGGAAGCATTGCGACAAGTCAGAGTCAACCAACATCACCTAGGGGAGGAACTATACAAAACAACATGGAAGGGTTAGATGACACATTGAGACTACGTGAGTTCTAGGGAGTTGGGTCAAATGACCCAGAACAACATCTATTTGCATGTGAAACAATTTGGGATGTGAATAATGTCCAAGATGAGGCTATAAATATTGCGTACTTGGGAAAAAAAATTAGAGGTCATGCATTAATTTGGTACATGAAACTACAGAGTACCACACCTACCGGAAAAGAAAGGACCTTAGAAGAAATTAGACAAGCATTGTTGAAAGATTTCAAGAAGCCAAAATATGAGTCGTAGTTCAAAGACTGAATCTGTTTGGGACTATGATCAAAGTTTTAATGATTTGATGGGTAGACTGACATTCCATATCCCTGATAAACAACACCAAGAATGGTTTATTACAGGACTACTACCGAACATTTTCAAGTCATTGATTCAACAGAAGGTTGTGTCACAGCCTGAAGCTTTGGAGATTGCAATGAAATTGGAATCATCTCCTATTGGAGACAGTGGAGGAATGTCACAAGTCCAAACACAAATAGATTCCTTGATAATTCAATTGGAAGAACTTACAAAAGGGAAGGAGAAGCGAGAATATGTCTAGTGTACCAAATGTAGGACTGAAGGCCACCATAAGGACGAATACCTAGAATTTGTGCATTATTTGGTGACTGGAGCACTGAATCCATTACCAGGAGGAGGTTACTATGAAATATGTAAAAATTAGGGACATCATCTGGCTCAGTTTCCATTACTACAGAAATATTAGAGTATGCCAAGGACTTATTATATAACTTTTGCAAGTCAGTCAGGCACGAAGAGAAGGATTTTTTAGCATTCGATTTGATGAGAGTGAAAACTTCATATATGTATAGGATCCATGAGGAGAATGTTGTGATA
>ML787782.1:336382-417503 GCA_009831015.1 Picea engelmannii
TTTGATGTGAATTGTGCTCCTTTATCTGTGACAATCTCCTGAGGAACACCAAAGAGAACAAATATTTCTTCAAACAAGAAATATACAATTGCTTGCTCAGTTTCCCGTGGAAGAGATTTTGCTTCTACCCACTTGGTGACATAGTATTTACATACCAGAATATATACCTTTATTTTTTATAGCGGATTGATTGGTCCCACAAAATCTAGAGCCCATTTTTCAAAAGGCTCAATCAGAACTTTTGGAAACAAAGGAATTTCATTTGATTGTATTGGTTGGCCCATTCTCTAACAATTGTCATAACTTACGACATACTTCTTGGAATATCTAAAAAGAGCAGGCCAATAATATCCCAGATGAAGGACTTCTTTAGTAGTTCACTTGTTCACAAAGGCCCCCCCACATGGCTCATCAAGGCATGCTCTGAGTATGTCAAACACTTCATATTCTCATACACATTGACTGATGATTATATTTGGTTCTATATGGAAGAGGTTGTACCACTCCTGTTTCCCCCACATGGCTCATCAAGGCATGCTCTGAGTATGTCAAACACTTCATATTCTCATACACATTGACTGATGATTAGATTTGGTTCTATATGGAAGAGGTTGTAACACCCCTGTTTCCCCCAGTTTGTAAATATAACTATATGAGCCAAGAGACTATGACCAAACTCAATACGTGGGAATGTTTGATTTGATGGACCTTTGCATAAAAAGGTCAATGAATGTAAATTATGTTATTTACTAGAAAATAGATAAGTGTTGCATGATTGTTGGAAAGTGGGGATGTACTAAGAGAGACCATGAATGCTATGAAAGAGATGGTGAAGGGGACCATGAATGGTAGCATTAACCTACACCAGACTAGTACCTTACTGGGTTTGATTGCTCAGGATTAGAACAAACCTCTGACCCATAAATGAATTACAGTCAAGCTAGTAGGTAGGAAGACATCCTCAAGATTTAATGAGGGGATGGGGAAGAGCACCCATTTGTAAGGCTTTCAGACCTTACCACAGACTGGGAATTTGATCCACACGCAATCTTGTTGAGGAAGGCAAGAAAGGAAGTGTGGTGGGAAGAGGAAGGCCTTCAAAGAGTGAAGAGATGAGAGCCTAAGCTCTCGGGCCTGAGGAAGGACTGAGAAAAAATAGTGAGTTCTGATCGCAAGAAATAGAGACTGAGTCGGGAGAAGGGGAGTAACCTCCATCCCTATCTATTCCTGTACTGGGAGAGGGAGAGTAACCTTTGACCCTAACTTCCGTTGAGCTGGAAGAAAGAGATTGAATCTCAAAGCATTGTGGTCTAAACTCGAGGGTGGTCATTGGTAAATCCATTAGGAGTGACTGAGCCTATGGTTGGGTGGAAACAAGCACCCCTTTCAGTAGTCGCATCACGCCTTATGGATCCGATAAGTGTTTTCATGCCCTATGCTTTGAATTCAAAATAATGGATGCATGTGTATATTTATGTGTCTATATATGGGTTCTTCATTGAAATGATTAAGTTATGAGTATGCCTTTGTTCCCTTGAGAACTTATGCTTCTGCTTGATTTTCCATATGCTCCAGTTTAATCCCTCGAAGGTGTTTCTCCCCAGGAAATTACATCATGGTTCCAAAGTTGGATCAAGCCTCTTGGCACTGCTACCATCTTGGTAACCTCATGTTGGCACAGGGCAGACCCGGGGTTCAACGATTCAACAACACACCAACAAAACCCTAACTATCGGCCCTTTCAGCAACACCTGCGAAGCAGATGAAGTCTCACCTGAGGTAGAGGTAGGGGTGGTTGCAAAACTCAAGTGTCTGCAACCTAGCTGGGACACGGATTTTTTATCACAATATTCTAGCAAAGCACTTAGCAGTTACCATTCATTAGTATTCAACCCGTGGTTACTTCGCAGATAAAACCCTAATTACATAGCAACACAGTATTCAATCAGATCTAATACATCTAAGCACTTAGCATCTGGTAACATATCAGATCTAGCATCTATTCACATCACTAAGCACTAAGCTATCATATCATATCCATCTAAGTATACATTATCGCACTAAGTATAAATCATATGAACAAAACAACCATAATGCACAAAGCAATCATAACACAGGATATACATGGTTCACCCCAGCGTGGGGCTACATCCACCAACTCTTCTTCTTTCTATTATCTTCTGTCAAGCTTCTTACAGGAACCAAGAATCAAAACCCTACTCCACGAAGGCCAGGGGATTTGCGCACACCTCGCCAGATCCTCCTTCCTCGGGATAGGTTACAGCACAAAGCCTTCTACAGTCTATGCACAGAGCACTACAGACAATCAACATACACTAAGCACGGAGCCTCTTACAACACTTGCACTTAGCACTTCAATCTACAACAACCTTATATCTCCTCATCATCACCCTCACTGCTATTTACTTCGCCTAGTTATCTATTTATACATTACAAAAGGGCCTCAACATGGGTAAACCCATGGGCCGACATCCCCATACCCGTTACATAAGCCCCAGACCCAAAATTTCCCTAAAAAGGGGTCGAGATCCCACGATCTCCACCTTGACTTGCGCTCCGCCTTCGACCAGCCTGTCGAAGTCCCAAAATAGGTCAAACCTGACCAATAATCTGCAAAACTTGGTCAAGGGCCAACAACCCCCCAAAACTCACCTGTGGCTCGTCCCGAGTCACTGTGATCTAGGAAACTATGCCTCAAAATCCTCGAGATTAGATTGAGTTGCTTCAACCTGCTGCTTCGCCAAGGCCTCCTGCTCAGTGAACTCTTGAAGAACTACCTCATTCGCAGGTCCCTCTAAGCATTTTTCTACTGAAGTGACTACGTGTTCCAACTATGTTCCTCTCCCTTCAATTTCCTCAAAGAGTAGGCAAGTTGCATCCTGGACTGATGGAGATTATGAGTTACTTCCATAAATTTGCTTTGTATGGCATGGACCTGTTGTTGAGTTGTGCATTGTTCTTGGGATATTTTCATCCTTTCAACTGTTGATAGGAGTTTCAACTACTCTTGTACGGTTGTCGTTTGTTTCTTTTCCTCCTGGAGTTGTAACTCCAGTGTCTTCAGTTAGGTGTCCTCGGTAAGTCACTCATAATTCTATGCACTACAATCACTTATTTGTTTTCATTTCATGGCGAAGGCCTTGATTCTATCAACTGCACTCTGAGCAGTTGCTTCTCTCTAGTCTTGCACATCCTGCGGAGTGCTTGGCACTGTTTGTAGCTCTAGTTCTTCGATCCTCTATTGAAGTTGTTGTATGGATTCAGCAAGCTTTTCCACTTGATCTTCCACTGGGTCTTCTCTCATCTGTTCCCCGCCTGTCACAGAGAAAAGTGTGTTGTTGACTGCTTCTTTGAATCCAACTTGCTCCATGAGCAGTCGTTCTTTCTCCTACTGGATATGCGCTTTGTCCTCTTCAAACTTGGTTTGGAGGTCATCCTTCTCCTGCTGTGCAACTCAGCGTTGCTCCATAACTTCTTATTGTGCTTGCCTAAGGGCTGTTGTGGCCTATTCTTTTTCTTCCTGCATGCGACGAAGGCAAGCTTCAGTTGCATCAGCTATTCTATAAAGTTGGGCCGGCTCATCTCCCAACTCTGTTTCATCTTCAATTCTTTCGTACATGGTCTCATGTTTTGCTTCATTTCTCTGCAAAATATCTTCTGAGGCATCTGATATAACTATGATAATGAAGTCGAAGTCATCGACCATGAGCACAGTCTGCAGCTTTGGCTTACTAGCTTTGGACTTCTTCCGCGATGTAGGTTTCTTGGGGGGAACGTTTCTTTTCTTAGATGGTTCTGCGTCATCAGGGGGATTATGTGGCGGTGTTACTTCATCTTTCTTCTATTTATCTTCTTCCCCATTGTTCTCTTCTTTATTGACTTCGTCATCACCTCCTCCTCCTAGTGATTCTAAAACAGTTTCCTCTAATGCACTGCTCAGTTGTTGTACATATTTTGTCTTCTTCTTTTTGCTACTACTAGGTGCATCATATTCTTCGCGAGAAACCACTGGAATTTCAATTAGATCGGGGTCGGACAGTTTGGCCTGGTCAACCGGTATAAGGTACTCTGTGGTCCATTCCTTAGTAATTTCTTCCATGCCCTCCTCTGTTATCTTGTAGTAACTCTACATCTCTTCTTTGTGCTCATTTGCGCGCGCGCAGTGATATATATAAAATTCCTATCTGCGTGGAACTTCTCCAATGGTCTGAACCTGTGCAGGGTGTACGGTGTCATTCAAGGAAAGGACTCAATATCCCTCTTCAGTTTCAGGTAGTATCCACGGAACACCGCATTCGACTACCATTGTTTCCACATATTGCTTGTATACCAAAGCGTGGTCAACTTCGCAACTGGAGGTTCAAATGGTTCAATGCCAGGGAAGGTCGCTCCTTCCGGCATCTCCCAAGCAGTAAACGTGATGAGTATCAACAACCAGCTAAAATGGAACTCATAGCCTTGATCTTGAGCTTCGCAGCAGTCCAATTCTAGATGGTTAACTAAGTAACTAGCCCAGTTCATTTGTAATCCCTCCATACACTTTCCAACAAGGTCAACGACAAACCCCGTGACCTGCGTGGGTCTGTTCTTCCTTACTACTTTACCATCGATCAATTGGTAGGCAAGGTGCACTGCACCATTCTGAATGGAGGCTACCTTGCAGCCTCATGTCCCCTTTTCCACATTGTCATAGGTATCTTTAATCTTTTGTGCTAGGGCACGGTCTGTAGCCTACCCTGGGTAAAATTCTTGTGGGTTGGGTCCCTGCATAATTAATCCGGTGATCCTATGGATCAGTGCCGGATCGACGATGATGCATCTGTCTAGCCATAAAAAACCACCATGAAATCATGACAGTAGGAGTTTAACGCACACGTTAACCTCCTGGTGCCTTCCAAAATGTGGAATTTTCATTACATTCAGGATAGTGGACTGTGTGATGTTCATGGTCCATGGTTGGGGAATGATCTTTTATTTCTTTCCCTTTGTCTTAGTCAAGTACTTGTGAGGCGTGAGCATGTCGTAGGTCTTTCAGTCTCCTAAATTATAGTCATTGATCTTCAAGGTCGGTATCCTTTCCAACAGTGGTTTAACCGCACGTATCTCCTTCGGGAGGTACGTCGTGATCAAGGTGTATTCGAAGCCCCTCGGGACACTATCACGACTCACCACACTGGCTAGGGGTGGGATGTAGTCGGGCAGGATGGATGGGATTAACTTCGCATTTTCCAAGTCATCTCTATGCTTGGTTCTTTTCTCGGTCGTAACTCGGGATGGTTTGGATCCGCAAGCAGTCGATGGAGGCGTGCACTCCCCTCGTCGATGAAGATTTAACTCCTCAAGTCGATGAACAAACACTCAATGCAATAGGATGGGTGGAGAAGTCTCGATGAACACAGCATGGTAGCATTCAACTCTCTGTGGGCTCAAGGAATCACTATTTTCAAAAGTGTTCTCGATACAATGTTTGATGGGATAAATAGGAAATATTGTAATGGGTTCTTCCAACAAGAGAAAATCTTTCATCAATGCACTTCCATACATTATGGCACAGTCCCAACAGTCTAATGGCGAGCTTTGAGGCGATATCTACTTTCATAACCGGTCAGGAGCACCGGTCTAATGGTCATAATGCCTCCAACGATTATATCACTCTACCATGGAGAAGTGTCAATCTGTGTTGTTTTGATATTCTGGCAAAGTTCAAATTCTGGAAGCCTTCCTTCTGTGAAGTTCTATCTGGGGCTTCTTGCAATTTTCCTAAATTGGATTTCTTCTTACTGAGTTTTCTAGCCTTCTTTCCTGTAATCTGAGTCACTGGGTTCCTCTTCCCATTTTGATTCTTATCTCCTCTTGGCATAATAACTTTGCGTTGTTGATTATCTTCCATAGGGTTCGAGTGTAATACTTCTTCTCTGTCTTGGGTAGGTGCTCTGCTTTCCTGTGTGAACGTTTTCTTCAAGTCTGTCTGTGTTCTTTCATCTTCGACATCCAAATCTCTAGTCCTTAGTAGCTTCGACTTTTTTTCCTGTTCTTCTATCAAGTGTGTTATTCTCCTAGTCATGAAATCCTTTAATTCTTGATTTTTATGTTCTATAGCTTCCTCTTCTTTTCTTCGAATCTGATCTTTCTCAATCCAGGTTTTTCCTAGAAACATGGAAAATGGGGCATTGTTCTCAACAAATTTAATGACCTCAGATTCTTCTTTTGTCGAAGTTCCATGAGCACTCATATATGTCTGGGTAAGTCTTCCACATAGGGTTATCAACTTCCCTTTAAACAATCTTATTCTTCCCAATGAAGGAATCATAGTAGGCTTTCCCAAAATTTCCCAAGTTCTTTCTGTCATGATATTCACTTGTGTTTCCTCATCCAGAACACAGTCTATGTCGAAGTCTCATATTCTTCCTTCTATGCACTCTTTGTCTTTTAAAACCTTTGGTATATTGGCGTCTCTTTGATCATTCGAGGTTTCTTTTATTTGTAACAATACAATCTCTGATTCTTTCTGGGGTTTTTCCATAGTCTTAACTTCTGGGTCTTTCTCATGTTTTTCTTGTTCCATATTCCTTCTTTCAAGTTTAGCAATAATTCTAGGGAAATATAGAACTTTATGGTCCATAGCTTTACAACAAAGACAACTAGGTCTTCTATCAGGACAATCCTTAGCAAGATGTCCCAATCTTCTGCAACTGTAACAAAGGGTTAATCCTCTCTTTCTCTTAAATGATCCTCGGTTTTTCTAGTACTACGCACTAGGATCATAGTATCTATCCTGCAAAAAAATGTTTCTACGATCATGCATCCATTTGTTAGTCCAAACATTCTTTCTATGCATGGGAATCCCATATCTATCAGATCTACTTATATCAAATCTTCTTTATTCTAGTTGTGCCCTAGTTTTCAAGCTAGGAAAAAATTTATTAAATATACCTAGATCCATACTTTTGAAACAAAAATTTTCACTTAACTTACTTTCAGCAAAACACAAAGTTTTCATATCTTAAAATTTTCACTACTCTTACCTTTTTTAGAGCACCCATCTTTCAAACCTTACCTCTTTTCTTCAGATCAGACTTATCTTCTTAGCACATAGCTTCACAAGTCAAGTGGAATATTATGCACTAAAGAAACATATCTACACATAGAGCTCTTTCTTTTCCTCAGTTCTCGGCAATCACAGTTTCAGTCCTGGCAACGAAACCATTTGTTGGCATAGGGCAAACCTGGGGTTCAACGATTCAACAACGCACCAACAGAACCCTAACTACCGTCCCTTTCGGTAACACCTGCAAAGCATATGAAGTCTCACCCAAGGTAGAGGCAGGGTTGGTTGTAGGACTCAAGTGTCTGCAACCTAGTTGGGACACGGATCTGTGATCACAATATTCTATCAAAGCACTTAGCAGTTACCATTCATTAATATTCAACCTGTGGTTACTTCGCAGATAAAACCCTAATTACAGAGCAACGCAATATTCAATCAGATCTAATACATCTAATCACTTAACATCTGGTAATAGATCATATCTAGCATCTATTCACATCACTAAGGACTAAGTTATCATATCATATCCATCTAAGCATACATTATTGCACTAAGCGTAAATCATATGAACAAAATAGCCATAATGCACAGAGCAATCATAACATAGGATATATGTGGTTCACCCTGGTGTGGGGCTACATCCACCAACTCTTCTTCTTTATATTATCTTTTGTCAAGCTTCTTACAGGCACCAAGCATTAAAACCCTACTCCGCGGAGGCCATGGGATCTGCACTCACCTCGCCAAATCCTCCTTTCCCGGGTTAGGTTAGAGCACAAATCCTTCTATAGTCTGTGCACAGAGCACTACAGACAATCAACATACACTAAGCACATAGCCTCTTGCAACACTTGCACTTATCACTTTAATCTACAACAATCTTCTATCTCCTCATCATCACCCTCACTGCTACTTACTTCGCCTAGTTATCTATTTATACATTACAAAAGGGCCTCAACATGGGTAAACCCATGGGCCAACATCCCCATACCTGTTACATACGCCCAAAACCCAAAAGTTCCCTAAAAATGGGTCAAGATCCCGTGATCTCCGCATCGACTTGCGCTCCGCCTTCGACCAGCCTGTCGAAGTCCCAAAATAGGTCAAACCTGACCAATAATATTTAAAACTTGGTCAAGGGACAACAACTCACGAGTTGACCTTGTCCTATTTCAAAGCTTAAAGTTCTGCGAGTTAGGGAGGCGTCTCCTCTAGACTAGTAGTCTAAGAGACTTTGAACTCACACCCAATTCCTTAACCAAAAACCCAGCTAAGAGTAGAGTTCATAGCCCAAGAGTCACCTGAAGGTCCATGTGTCCTGGGTCTAGGAACCCTGCGCTAAAAGGAGTTAGCTCATGAAGGTTTTGGAACATCAGGAGTTCGAAGCTCTCAGATGTCAAATTTCACGATAGTCACAGTTACCCAAACTATCAGAGTAACAAGAGTCATAGATGACTTAAGAACCTGACAATGGAGATGGATGTGAGCCGTTCATCAAGAGGAGAAGCCATTCCAATCATCAGGTCGACTCAAAGACCCACCAGAGATAACGAATCGAACACCAGCCACTTGATTAAATCGATGGTTGGGAATCATTGCAGAGCGCAAAGGTTAAAATAGTGGACGTGTTAGTTCACGGCGTGCAATTCACCAACGTCGTTGATCTCGTTGGGTTGGAAGATCAACGACCCCAATTAGACCAAGTTGGGTGACTACTTTTCAAATTGTGGAAGTTGAGCTCTTTGATAAAGAGTGGGCATGTTGGGGCCCCGCAATCACTACGAGTCTTCAATCGATGAACAAATCAGTATTGGTCGGATCATGATTGTCATACCTAGAGAAGTTTCTAGGCGGATAGTCGTGAGTCCCTTTGGAAATCCGTAGAGTAACGGAGTTCATTTGTGTCGTCGATCTAAGATAAAGGACATGTGTCGATAGATAGTTGACTTCGGGTGTAAGAAATCCAGGAGAAATCGAGTGTGGAGAGGTTGAAACTCCTGAATCCTGAAGAGTCGAAGTAATTTGCAGCCATTGATCTGTGGGAGACACGCATCGACGGATCGCCAACTTCATGTGTAAGCACTCCGGGAGAAAGCGAGTGTGGAGAGGTTGAAACTCCCGAAGCCCAAAGAGATGAAATAGATCTGAGTCATCCATCAACTAAGGACATGTGTCAGTAGATCTTCCAATTCGGAAGATAGCCACTTCGGAGGAAAGTGGGGTCACAAGAGTTGAGCACTCCTAAAGTAAATCATGACCATCGATTTGAAATAGACACACATCGATAGATCATCGAATTCAGGTGAAATCACTCTAGGAGAAAAGGTGGTGTGAGTGTCTGGAACTCCCGAATGCAGAAGTCCCGAAGAAGATCATAATCATTGATTTAGATGGATGTGTGGCACTTAATCTATAACTCCAGGTACGAAGTACTTCGGAGGAAAAATATTTGGAGTGCTCGGAACTCTCGAATGTCGAAGTCTCAAAGAATATCATAATCGTTGATTTAGATGGACTTGTGGCACTCGATCTGTAACTCTAGGTACAAAGTACTTTAGAGGAAAAAGAGTTGGAGTGGTCGAAACTCCTGAACGTCAAAGTCTCGAAGAAGGTCATAACCGTTGATTTAGATGGACACGTGGTGCTCGAACTGTAACTCCCAGTATGGAGTACTTTAGAGGAAAAAGGTGTAGGAATGTTTGAAATTCCTGAATGTCAAAGTCCCAAAGTAAATCAGGGTCGTCAAAATCTCTGAGGACATGCGGCGTCGGATCGTGAACTTCATAGGTTTGCCACTCTGAAGGATTTCGCATGGTGGTCATCTTGGCGCATGTTGTCTTGGCGTATGGTCATAGCTCGCGGTCATATGAAAGTATAGGGGGATGAAAGAACCCAAAGAACTTGGGAGAGGATATCTGTCAGCTCTGAACTCGTTTCAGAGCATGGCGATCATGGTTGGAAAACTATGGAAGAGTAGAATGGAATAGAGACCCTGAATGGGGGTTTTGATTCTCCTAAGAAGAGAAAAAAATTGAGTCCCCATTGTGGGTGTGTTACAAATTGGTATCAGATCATGGTTACAAAACTTGTCCTGCTTGGGATCATGGATGAACCACTTAAAAACCATATTTAGAGTAATTTTAAGAGTGACACCCTATCTTACCTCTTTCTTAAAGAGTCTGGTTAAACTTTTATTAAGGAAAAGAATGAAACTTTCTACTGTGTATGCATTTACGAAATTTGAACTATGTATTGTTCATAAACAAATATACTTTTGGCTAACAATAAGTGTTTTTTCAGCACTCGAGCAGTCAGTAAACCATGGGAAAACTTCAATTCTAAAGGATGGTGATGTGTTGTGAAATGGGGGATGGCTCCCACAATAGAGATGAAGAATCTAATCAAAGGAGGGCGGTAGAAACCCCTCCAGATCTGGCTGAAATTGTAAGGAGTCTCAGGCCAAATTACAGATTTGCAAGGCCGACAATGAGAGATTGATAAAGGAGCAAGAAAAACAAACATAAATTAATGCAGTCTTACTGCAGAGCTTATCCGACATACAGAGGCAGTTGCAGCATGAACCCGCAACCAATTATGTGGACCAACGACATGTGAAGAGAATTCAAAGTCCACCTAAGATCCAAAAACATGGCCCCATAAGTGACCACACTAGGAGAAGTACCTCGAAGAAGGCCCAACCTAGAGGTAGGGGACACTCATTGGGAGAGTCCTCTGGAAAGGAAGTTGGCAACTCTGAGGGATCTTCTAGTAGCAAAACTAGATCACATTCACAAAGGAAAGGAAAGAAGAGAAAGCATTCCAAAATTCATGATCCTGAAGAATTCAAGAAATCCAAACAACCCTCTTTCGATGGAGAGATTAAGAAAGGAGAAGAGGTTGAATATTGGTTGTTGGGTTTAAAGAAGTACTTCAGAGTCCATGACTACTCTGAAAACTTGAAGGCTCAAATAGACATCTTCAACCTGAATGGAAAAGCTTCCATTTGGTGGGAAGACCTTAGGAATATGAAAGGATTCCATGAGAAGGACTTGTCATGGAAACAGTTCGAGAAATACCTCAGGAAGAAGTATCTGTCAAAGAAATACATGGATGGGAAGACTAAGGAGTTCTATGAACTCAGGCTGGGACAACTTACCATAGATGAATATGTCAATAAATTTCTTGAGCTACTGAGGTATGTACCCTACATAAAGGATGAAAATGTAAAGGTGCAACGATTTATTAGTGGGTTACCTCAGACCTACCAGGACAGGATTGATTTTGACAGACCAAAGACCTTATAAGAAACCATATGGAAGGCGAGGTATTGTTATGAACAGTTTGGGAGTAAGACAGGGCCTCACGAGAACTGGAAGAAGAAGAGTAGTTCGGGATTCAAAAAGAAGGGGTTTAAATCCTCAAGATTTAAGGCCTATGGGAAGGGTTCTAGGATGAACCTTCCCATTAGAAGTGTGTATCAGCAAAATTTCCCCTCTCAGAGTGGAAATGAACCTTTTGAGGCAATCCCACGAAAGACTGATAACCCAAAGAAAGAACCCTTAAAATTTTGGGGTTGTGGAGAAGAACATTTGTTGAGGGATTGTCCACACAGACAATAGAATAGTAGGAAAGTCTACAATATCCAATAAGCTCACACCGTCAATGATGTGGCTAGGAGCATGCCATGAATTTATGTAGCCCTGGAAAATAATCAAGCCGACCACCAAGCTTCAGTGGTGGATATGGAAGGTATGATCGCCAACCATATAGTTTCTATTTTAATTGATCTTGGTTCTAATTTGAGTTATGTGGCCCCTCAGATTGTTTATAAGTATAAATTGCAACCAGTTAGACATGTTAAGTTGTGGTTGCTACAACTAGCCACTGGAACCAAAATAAAAGTACCAGAGGTCATACCAACTTTCCAATTCATCATGGATGGATTTCCCACCCGAGCGACCCTTAACCTACTTCCCCTGGGATCTTATGACTTGTTGATTAGTATGGACTGGTTGGCTTCTTATAAAACTAAGTTGGACTACTACCATAAAAATTTAGAATGTGTAAATGAAGAAGTAAAAAATATGACCCTCCAAGGGATTTAGAAGCTTGCAATCTCAGTGAGAAAAATATCAGCCCTTCAAATGAAAAAGTATTGCAGAAAGGGGTGTCCTTTATATGCAATACAAGTGTTGGAATCTGTTGAGGATGACAAACCGAACCTAGAGGACCACCCCATATTAAGATAATATAAAGACGTGTTTACAGAAGAGGTACCGGGTTTACCTCCGAGAAGAGACATTGACTTCTCGATAGAACTTGCACCAGGAGTAGTGCCAGCATCTAGAACGCCCTATAGGATGAGTACGCCAGATGGGTTGAGCTCAAGCTACAACTAAAGGAGATGATGAAAAAAGTCTACATCTGAACCAATGTATCTTTGTGGGGAGCACTAGTCTTGTTTGTGAAAAAGAAAGATGGCACACTCCGACTGTGCATATATTATAGACAACTCAATAAGACAACCATAAAGAACAAGTACCCCTTACCAAGAATCAGTGAATTGTTCGAAAAATTGGGAGTTGCTTCCATTTTATCAAATATTGACTTAAGGTTTGGATACCATCAAGTCTGAATTAAGGATGAAGACATCCAAAAAATAGCCTTCAGGCCAAGGTATGGTCACTATGAATTTGTTGTGGTGTCATTTGGGTTAACCAATGCCCCTGCCACTTTTATGTTCTTGATGAATAATGTACTCAGCAAATTCCTCGACAAATTTGTATTGGTTTTCATTGATGATATCCTAATCTACTCCAAGAACAGAGAGGAGCATGAAGAACATCTTATACTTGTACTTCAAGTACTAAGAGAGCATCAACTCTACGCTAAGTTTAGCAAGTGCGACTTTTTCTAGAAGCAAGTCCATTACTTAGGCCATGTTATTTCTAAAGAAAGGGTGGTAGTAGACCCTGACAAGATAAGATCTATTATGGAATGGACTACCCCAAAGGATTTATCTGATATCATATCCTTCATGGGCTTAGAAGGATATTACAAAAAGATTCATAAAAGGGTTTTCCAAGATTGGTTGTCCAATCACTTCCCTTCAGAAAAAGAGGGTTAAATTTACTTGGACATCAAAATGTGAAGAAAGATTTCAGGAACTGAAATACCTTCTGACCCATGCACTCATGCTAAAGATTGTAGACTCTAATAATGACTTCCTTGTGTGTACAGATGCTTGCAAGGAAGGACTCAGAGGATTCCTTGTGCAAGAAGGGCGTGTAATTTGATATGAATCTAGAAAGTTGAATGGACATGAAATCAATTATGTGACCTATGATCTAGAGTTGGATTCCATAGTGCATGCTTTAAAAATGTGGATGCATTACCTCCTGGGTAGGATATTTGTGCTTATGATAGACCATTTCGGGTTGAGGCACTTGTTTGATCAACCAAAACTCAATGCCAGGAAAGCTAGGTGGATGGCTCTCCTTAGTGAATTTGATTTCGAAATCAAACACATCAAAGGAAAGGAAAATAAGGTGGTCAATGCCCTTAGTAGAAGTATAAAAATGATTCACCTAGCAGCGGTAAGAACCTGTGGAACGGATGTCAGGAAAAGAGTCAGGAATGCACAAGAAACAGATGCATTCTTCAAGACCGTGACCTCATACCTAAGGCAAGAGCCTACAGGGATAAAGTATGAAGTTTATCAGATGAACGATGAAGGCATGTTGACTTACATAAACAGATTGTATATCCCAAGTTGTGGCGACTTGAATAGTATCATAATGGACGAACTGCACAAGACATCGTATACTGGTCATCCAGGTTATCAGAAAATGATCACGGCCACTAGAAAACAATTTCATTGTTCTGGATTGAAAAGGGACATATTTGATTACTTATATAAGTGTCTATAATGCTAGCAATTTAAGGCAGAACATCAGCACCCAATAGGGTTGTTACAGCCCCTACCAATCCCAAAATGGAAATGGGAAACCACCTCCATGGATTTAATCACCGGATTACCAAAATCGACCAATCAAAATGATTCCATCATGGTCGTGGTGGAAAAACTAAGTAAGTCTACTCACTTTGTTCTTGTGAAGTCAACTTGAAAGGCAATAGATATTTCCAACATCTTCATGAAGGAGATATTTAGACTGCATGGCATGCCTAGGGAAATTGTATTTGACAGGGACACCATATTTACTTCAAGATTTTAGAAATCCTTAATGGATGGTTTTGAGACTAAATTATTGTTCAGCATGGCCTATCACCCTCAAGATGGAAAGACAGAAAGAGTAAACCAAATATTAGAAGACATGTTAAGGATGCATGTAATGCATCAGCCTAAGAAGTGGTAAGACTACCTACTATTGGTAGATTTTAACTACAACAATGGTTATCAAGAATCCTTGAAGATGAGCCCTTTCGAAACCCTCTACAGTAGACAATGCAAGATTCCAATCAACTGGAGTAATCCAGTGGACAGAATTACAATTGGACCTGACATGCTGAAAGAAATGGAACAACAAGTGATTCAGATAAAGCAAAATCTAAAGATTGCTCGGGATAGAAAGAAAAGTTACACCGACAAAAAGAAAACTCCCAGAGAGTTCAAGACAGGAGACCATGTCTATCTCAAAGTTAGGCCCATGAAGAGTTCCTTGAGAATGGGAGATTGTGCCAAGATGGAACCTCGATATTGTGGACCCTTTGAGGTATTATATAGAGTGGGACCTTTAGCCTATAGGCTAGCACTCCCTCCCACAATAAAGACACATAATTTTTTCCATGTTTCATTATTGAAGAAATATGTACATGATTCTAATCATATAATTGACTGGTATGTGATCCAAATGGAGCCAGCGGAAGAATTCCTGCCAGAACCTCAATGCATACTAGACAGGAAGGAAACCCAACTCAGGAACCGAACCATTGAACGAGTCAAGGTGCAGTGGAAACATTTCAGCCCGGATGAAGCTATGTGGGAAGTGGAGGATGCCATGAGACAGGCATATCCATTTTTGTTTACTTCTGTATATACAGAGCACGTTGACAGATAGAACATTGAGGGCAATGTTTCTTTAAGGGGGAGGGTATTTTAACACCCCTATGTCCCCCAGTTTGTAAATATAACTATATGGGGCAAGAGACTATTGCCAAACTCAATATGTGTGAATGTTTGATTTGATGGACCTTTTCATAAAAAGGTCAATGAATGTAAATTATGTTATTTACTAGAAAATGAATAAGTGTTGCATGACTGTTGGAAAGGGGGGGTGTGTTAAGAGAGACCATGAATGCTATGAAATAGATGGTGAAGGGGAATAGGAATGGTTGTGTTAACCTCCACCAATCCAGTACCTTACTGGGTTTGATTGCTCATGATCAGAACAAACCTTTGACCCAGAAATGAATTACATGCAGGTTGGTAGGTGAGAAGACCTCCTTGATATTTAATGAGGGGATGGGGTAGAGCACCCATGTGTAATACTTTCGGACCTGACCACGGACTGGGAATTCGATCCACACTCAATCTTGCTGAGGAAGGCAAGAAAGGAAGTGTGGTGGGAAGAGGAAGGCCTTCCAAGAGTGTAGAGAAAAGAGCCTAAGCTCTCGGGTCTGAGGAAGGACTGAGAAATGAGAGTGAGTTTTGATCACAGGAAATAGAGACTGAGTCGGGAAAAGGAGAGTAACCTTAATCCCTATATATTATTGTATTGGGGGAAGGAGAGTAACCTTCATCCCTATATATCCATGTACTGGGGGAAGGAGAGTAACCTTCATCCCTAAATTTCATCAAGCTAGAAGAAAGAGATTGAATCTCAAAGCATCGTGGTCTAAGCTCGGGGGTGGCCAGTGGTAAATCCATTAGGAGTGACTGAGACTATGTTTGGGTGGAAACAAGCACCCCTTTCAGCAGTCACATCATGCATTATGGATCTGATAAGTGTTTTCATGCCTTGTGATTTGAATTGGAAATAATGGATGCATGCGTATATTTATGTGTCTACAAAAGGGTTCTACATTGAAATGAGTAAGGTATGAGTATGAGTTTTTTCCCTTGAGAACTTATGCTTCTGCTTGGTTTTCCATATGCTCTAGTTTAATCCCTCGAAGGTGTTTCTCCCCAAGAAATCACATCATCTCGGTAACCTCACAAGTCAGAGCAAGCCTCTTTGCACTATTATCATCTCGGTAACCTCATGATTTTACCTTGCCCTATTTCAAAGCTTAAAGTTCTGTGAGTTAAGGGGGCATCTCCTCCAAACCAATAGTCTAAGAGACTTTGAACTCGCGCCCAGGTCCTTAACCAAAAACCCGGCTAAGATTAGAGTTCATATCCCAAGATTCACCTGAAAGTCCATGTGTCCTAGGTATAGGAACCCTGCGCTAAAAGGAGTTAGCTCATGAAGGTTTCGTAACTTCGGAAGTTCGAAGATCTGTGATGTCAAATTTCACGATAGTCATAGTTACTCGAACTACCAGAGTAACAAGAGTCATAGATGAATTAAGAACCTGATAGTGGAGATGGATGCGACCCATTCATTGGGAGGATAAGTCATCCCAGTCGTCAGATTGACTCAAAGACCCACTAGAGATAACAAATCAAACACTAGTCACTTGATTAAATCGATGGTTGGGAATCATTGTGGAGTGCAAAGGTGAAATTAGCGGACGTGCTAGTTTGTGGCATGTAGTTCACCAACGTCGTTAATATCTTCAGGTTGGAAGATCAACGATCCCAATTAGACCGAGTTGGGAGAGTATTTTTAGATTGTATAAGTTGAACTCTCTGCTAAAGAGTGGGCACGTTGGGGCCCCGCAATCACTGTGAACCATCGATCGGCGAACAAATCGGTATTGGCCAGATCATGACCGTCATACCTAGAGAAGTTGCTAGGTGAATAATCATGAGTCCCTTTGGAAATCTGCAGAGTAACAGAGTCTGTCTATGCCATCGATATGAGAGAAAGGACATGTGTCGACAGATCATCGAATTCGGGTGTAAGAACTCCGGGAGAAAGCGAGTTTGAAGAGGTTGAAATTCCCAAATCCAGAAGAGCCGAAGTGATTTGCAGTTGTCAATATATGGGAGACACACATTGAAAGATCATCGAATTCGGGTGTAAGAACTTGGGGAGAAAGCAAGTGTGGAGAGGTTGAAACTCTTGAAGCCCGAAGAGCCTAAACATATATGATTCATCCGTCAGCTGAGGATAAGTGTTAGTAGATCTTCCAATTCGGAAGATAGCCACTTCGAAGGAAAGTGGACTCATGAGAGTTGAAAACTCCCAAAGTAAATCATGACCATCGATTTGAAATAGAAATGTGTCGACAAATCATCGAATTCAGGTGAAATAACTCTGGGATAAAAGGTGGTGTGAGCGTCTAAAACTCCCGAACACCAAAGTCCCGAAGAAGATCATAACCATTGATTTAGATGGACGCATGGTGCTCGATCTATAACTCCGGGTACAGAGTAATTCGAAGGAAAAAGAGTTGGAGTACTCAAAAATCCTGAACATCGAAGTCCCAAAGATGATCATAACCGTTGATTTAGATGGATGCACGACACTCGATCTATAACTCTGGGTACGAAGTACTTCGGAGGGAAAAGAGTTGGAGTTCTTGGAACTCCCGAACATCGAAGTCCCGAAGAATATCATAACCGATGATTTAGATGTATGCGTGGCGCTCGATCTGTAACTTCGGGTACGGAGTACTTCGAAGGAAAAAGGTGTAGGAATGTTTGAAATTCCCGAATGTTGAAGTCCCAAAGTAAATCAAGGTCGTCGAAATCCTTGATGACATGCAGCGTCAGATCATGAACTTCAGAGGTTTTCCACTCCGAAGTATTTCGCGTGGTGGTCGTCTTGGCATCTGGTCATAGCCTGTGGTCATGTGCAAGTATAGGGGGGTGAAAGAACCCGAAGAACTTGGGAGAGGATATCTACCATCTCAAAGCTCATTTTGGAGCATGGAGATCATGGATGGAAATCTCTGGAAGAGAAGAATGGAATAGAGACCCGAAATGGGGATTTTGATTCTCCTAAGAAGAGAGAAAATTTGAGTCCCCACCGTGAGTGTGTTACAAATTGGTATCAGAGCATGGTTAGAATACTTGACCTACTTGGGCTCATTGACGAGTCACTTAAAAACCATATTTAGAGTACTTTTAAGAGTGACACCCTATCTTACCTCTTTCTTAAAGAGTATAGTTAAACTTTTATTGAGGAAAAGAATGAAACTTCCTACTGTGTGTGTGCATTTACAAAATTTGAACTATGTATTGTTCATAAACTAATAGACTATTAGATAATAATAAGTGTTTTTTCAGTACTCGAGCAGTCAGTAAACCATGGAAAAAATTCAAGTCTAAAGGATGGTGACGTGTTGAGAAATGGAGGATGGCTCCCACAATAAAGACGAAGAATCTGACGAAAGGAGGGCAGTGGAAACCCCTCCAGATCTGGCTGAAATTGTAAGGAGCCTTAGGGTCAAATTACAGAGTTGCAAGGCCGACAATGAGAGATTGATAAAGGAGCAAGAAAAACAAAAAACAATTAATGCAGTCTTACTACAGAGCTTATCCGACATACAGAGGCAGCTGCAACATGAACCTGCAACCAATCATGTGGACAAATGACATGTGAAGAGAAGTCAAAGTCCACCTAAGATCCGAAAACATGGCCCCATAAGTGACCACACTAGGAGAAGTACCTCGAAGAAGGCCCAACTTGGAGGTAGGGGACACTCGTTGGGAGAGTCCTCTGGAAAGAAAGCTGGCAACTTCGAGGGATCTTCTAGACTAAATTGTTGTTCAGCACAGCCTATCACCCTCAAACTGATATAAAGACAGAAAGAGTAAACAAATTATTAGAAGACATACTAAGGATGAGTTTTCCTAAGTAGTGGTAATATTACCTACCATTGGTAGAGTTTTCCTACAACAACGGTTATCAAGAATCCTTGAAGATGAGCCCTTTTGAATCTCTCTACAGTAGACAGTGCAAGATTCCAATCAGTTGGAGTAATCCAGTGGACAAAATTACAATCAAACCCGACATGTTGAAAGAAATGGAACAACAAGTGATTTAGATAAAGAAAAATATGAATATTTCTTAGGATAGACAAAAACGTTAAGCCCACAGAAAGAAAACTCCCAGAGAGTTCAAGACAGGATACCATGGTTATCTTAGAGTTAGGCCAAGGAAGAGTTCCCTAAGAATGGGAGATTGTGCCAAGCTGGAACCTTGGTATTGTGGACCCTTTGAGGTCTTAGATAGAGTGGGACATGTAGCATATAGGCTAGCACTCCCTCCCACAGTAAAGGAACATAATGTTTTCCATGTTTCATTATTGAAGAAATATGTATATGATTCTAATCATATAATTCACTGGTCTATGATCCAGGTGGAGCTGGAGGGAGAATTCCTGCCAGAACCTCAATGAATACTAGACAGGAAGGAAACCCCGCTTGGGAACCAAACCATTGTACAAGTCAAGGTGCAGTGGAAACATTTTGGCCCAGATGAGGCTACGTGGGAAGTGGAGGATGCCATGAGACAGACATATCCATTTTTGTTTACTTCTGTATATACAGAGCACATTGACAGATAGAACATAGAGGATGATGTTCCTTTAAGGGGGAAGGGATTGTAACACCCCTATTTCCCCCAGTTTGTAAATATAACTATATGGGCCAAGAGACTATTTCCAAACTCAATATATGTGAATGTTTGATTTGATGGACCTTTGCATAAAAAGGTCAATGAATGTAAATTATGTTATTTAGTATAAAATGGATAAGTATTGCATGACTACTAGAAAGTGGAGGTGTGATAAGAGAGACCACGAATGTTATGAAATAGATGGTGAAGGGTACTAGGAATGGTTGCGTTAACCTCCACCATACCAGTACCTTACTGGGTTTGATTGCTCAGGATCAAAACAAACCTCTAACCTAGAAATGAATCACAGTCATGCTGGTAGGTGGGAAGACCTTCTCAAGAGTTAATGAGGGTATGTGGCAGAGCACCCATCTGTAAGGATTTCGGACCTGACCATGGACTGGGAATTCGAGCCACACACAATCTTGTTGAGGAAGGAAAGAAAAGAAGTTTGGTGGGAAGAGGAAGGCCTACGAAGTGTAAATTCTAACCTTGTACAATATCTACTACAAACAGATATTCAAAAAAGAATAGAAAAGATACAATGGAAAATACAAACATTACACAAAGATTTTTCCCCTGGAAACCCAAACCGGGAAAACCAACATATTCTATATTCATTCATTGTGATACATTATCTACAATACAATATACATATAGAAGCCAGCGGCGTCCAAAACCCTAACCCAATGACCTGGATTAGTCCAAAACCCTAATTCCTTAACTAGAAATAGAAAACCATTGGCAAAAACCATGTGTCGAAAAACCACCTAAATACATTACACATTTCCCGAGGCAGAAAAAAAATCCAGGGCACTGCCCCCGAACCCCCGTGCAAGGGGCTTCGCCCAGTGCATACATTCAGACACTAGCCCTCATCCAAATAATATAACACATACCCAACATTCTCCCACTTGTTTTTTTCTTTGCATACAGGGGGTTACAGGGTTACATAGTCAACAATCCAGGGCAGAAATGCCCATGGATCCTCTACACCAAGAGAACTTCTCAGTGATCACGAATTTTGTTAATGAGTCTGCAACATTCTTCAAAGTGTCCACCTTCATCAGTAATACTTTCTTTTCTTCAATCATGTCTCTCACAAAGTGATATTGAACATCAATGTGCTTTGTCTTTGAATGATAAGTAGGGTTCTTCACCAGAAAAATTGCACTCTGACTGTCACACTCTATCCTTACAGCTTGTTGTACCAACCCAATACTTGAACATAGTCTTTGTAACCATATTTCTTCCTTAATTGCATGAGTGGTTGCCATGTATTAAGCTTCTGTAGTTGAAAGTGCCACTACAACCTATCTTTTGCTCATCCAACTTATTGCTCCTCCAAACAGGTTAAACACATACCCGCTTGTAGATATCCTACGATTCAGATCTCCAGCCCAGTCTGCATTCACAAATCCATGTATATCCACCATTATTTCCAATCCAGTCTTCCTTCGTAGCACAATCCATAGCTAGCAGTGCCACGCAAATACCTAAAAACCCTTTTTACTATTGTTCAATGTTCCTTCCCTAGTTTTGACATATACCTACTCAAAAATCCCACTGCATGTGCAATGTCCGGTCTAGTACAGACCATTGCATACATCAAACTTCCAACTGAACTCACATATGGAACATGAGACATGTCCTCCTCTTCTTCATGTGTCTTGGGACATTGATCCGCAGATAACTTTACACCAACAAGAATAGGAACCTTGACATGTTTACATTCCTGCATATTAAACCTCTGCAACATTGTCTCGACATATCTTATCTATTTTAACCAGAGTTTCCTCTTTTTTCAATATCTTTTAATTTCCATGCCCAAAATGAAATTTTAAGCACCGATATCCTTCATGTCGAATTTAGAGGACAACTAAGTTTTCACATCCTAGATAATCTCCTTGTTGTTTCCTATCAGCAGCATGTCATCCACATACAAGACCAAATAAATCAAATGATCACAAATTAATTTAAAATACACAAAGTGATCCTCTTTTCTTCTTGTGAAGCCAAGTCCTAGAATATAAGTATCAAATTTTTGATACCACATCCTTGGTGATTGTTTTAAACCATACACGGACTTTTTCAGCTTGCATACCAGCTCCTTATTTCCTTTCACAACATAACCTTTTGGTTGCTTCATATAGATTTTTTCTTCCAGATCCCCATGCAGGAATGTTGTATTCACATCCATCTGTTCTACTTCAAAATAAAATGCTGCAGCAATAGATAACATAAATATTATAGAGGTTAACTTGGAAACAGGAGAAAAAATCTCACCAAAATCAATTCCCTCAACCTGGGAATAACCCTTTGCTACTAACCGAGCTTTGTATTTCTCCACTTTTCCTTCTGCATTCAGCTTCTTTTTAAATACCCATTTGTTGCAAATGGGATTTCTTCCATTTGGAAACTCCACTAGATCCCAAGCCTCATTCTTATCCAAAGATTCCATTTCTTCTTCCATTACCCTTTTCTAGATATTTCCATCCTGTGAATCCACTGCCTCCCTGACAGTACTAGGATCATCATCAGTAATAGACAAAGAAAAATTTGAACAAAAATCAGAGGGACTATACCTTTCTGGTGGCCTTCTTTCTCGAACCAATCTCCTCAATACTGGAGTATGAGGATCTTCTTCTTCTTATTCATGTTCTTCAGTAGATTCTGATTCATCATCCTTTAAATCAAACTCTATCTTCTCTGGTTCTTCCTTACTTGGTAGGACTTCATGTTTAACAACATCCTTCATTTCTCTAAATATCACATCTCGGCTATACACTACCTTCTTATTTTTTGGGTTCCAAAGCTTATAAACTTTGAGACCATCTTTATATCCAATAAAGATACATTTTTCAGCCTTCTTATCCAGCTTACTCATGTTTTCCTTTGGAACATGAAAATATGCATTGCAGCCAAACACCTTAAGATGTGTGAGAGAAGGTTCCTTACCAGTCCATACCTCTTGTGGAGTCTTGTCATCCAATGCTGATGAGGGTGATCTATTGACCAGATAACATGCAGTACCTACTGCCTCTGCCTAGAATTCTTTCCCTAACTCAGCACCACTGAGCATGCACCTTGCTTTTTCCATCAACGTCTTGTTCATCCTTTCTGCAACTCCATTCTGTCGAGGTGTATATGGAGTAGTCTTCTGCCTTGTTATATCGCACTTCTTACAGAATTCTTCAAATTCATTCACGCAGAACTCTTCGCCATTATCTGTCCTCAGCACCTTAATTCTTTTCAATGTTTGATTCTCAACAAGATCCTTAAACTCTTTAAACCTGTCAAATACTTCATATTTCTTCCTGAGGAAATATATCCAAGTTTTCCTCGAGAACTCATCTATAAATGAGACATAGTACATAGATTTTCCCAATGATGGGACCGACACAGGTCCAAAAACATCATTGTGAACTAGCTGTAAAATTCCTTCTTCCCTCATTGCACCAGAGGGGAATCTTACCCGATTATGCTTCCTATATAGACAATGTTCATAGAAATCAAAATCCAGAGAGCAGTTAGACATACCTTCAACCATACCTTTATCGTGTAGTAGTCAAAGACCCTTCTCTCCGATATGCCCCAGTCTTTGATGCCACAACATAACCTTTTCTCCAGAGACTGTAGGATTTCTTTCTTCTTCAACTCCAATATCAGAAACAATGGATCTATTACACCCATCACTAATAGTTCTTCTTAGCAGCTTATACAGAGTTCCAAACTGAACTCCCTTCATCAACACCATTGCTCCTCGAACCATCCTGCAAGTTCCCTTTTCAAATATTGTTTTTACCCCTGCATATTCCATTTTTCTTACAGAAATCAAATTTCTGGCCATACCTAGGATGTGCAGAACACCGGGTAGTGTTCTAATCCTTCTATCTATGAGCCTCAACTTGACCCTTCCTCTTCCAATGTTTCTGGTTTTCGAATCATTACCTAAGAAAACATTACCTCCATCATACTTTTCATATTCACAGAACCAC
This sequence comes from Picea engelmannii, assembly GCA_009831015.1. Classification (NCBI taxonomy): domain Eukaryota; kingdom Viridiplantae; phylum Streptophyta; class Pinopsida; order Pinales; family Pinaceae; genus Picea; species Picea engelmannii. The sequence continues at coordinate 360,139 of ML787782.1, forward strand.
TCCCTGTGGGGAGTCATATGAAAGGACGCACCAGATTCAACCAACCATGCCTCATGATATGCATGTGTTCTTGAAGGGGCCAAGTACACATCCCCTCCTTCTTCCTTGGAGGTCTTTTCTTTTGTAGAAGAAGATTCTTCATATCTCTTCTTTTTCTCAACTTTGGATCTACATTGCTTCTTGTAGTGCCCTTCTTTTCCACATTTCCAACATACCCTTACAAACTTTCTGGGAGATTTAGATCTACCCTTAGACTTAGATCTACCACTTGAGAAATTAGATCTATTTCTATCCTAGGAACATCTTGTTGCAAATAATGTGTCTTTGCTATGTCCTTCCATATTCTTTTGTCTCATCTCCTCCGACAAAAAGGATGAGACCACTTCTTCAAACTTCAAAGAAGTTGTATTACTACCTATGGCCACAACTAGACTATCCCACGAGTCTGGTAGAGAACAAAACAAACTGATACATTTATATTCATCTGAAATTTTAATCTCAATAGATACTAACTGACTTACCACAGTATTGAATGCGTTCAAATGCTCTACCATCAAGTCTCCATCTCTCATCCTCAAGTTATACAACTTCTTTTGTAGGAATAGTTTATTTACCAGGGACTTAGACTGATACAAATTCCACAACTTTTCCCATAAATCCTTGGTTGTATCTTTCTTTGACACATTCAATAATAATGAATTGGAGAGACACAGTCAGATTGTGCTCTTTACCTTCTGATCCAACTTTTTCCAGTCATCTGCAAAAGTTCTTGTAGGTACAATCCCTGGATCTACCACAATCCATTGATCTTTGTCCACCAACAAATATTCCATATTGAGCTTCCACAACTCAAAACTTTTCCCATTTAAATTCTCGATCTCCATATTCAAATTGCTTTCCATTTATTTTCACCTGAAAAAGCAATACCGCAGATCTCCCACTGTAACAAGGCTTATCATAGTCCGGAGCCAAACCCTTGACCACAAAGGCATCCCTCTGAAGCCAATAAAGCTCTAATACCAAATGTAAATTCTAACCTTGTACAATATCTACCACAAATAGATATTCAGAAAAGAACATAAAAGATACATTGGCAAATACAAACATTACACAGAGATTTTTCCCCGGGAAACTCAAACCGGGAAAACCAACATATTCTATATTCATTCATTGTGATACATTGTTTACAATACAATATACATATAGGATCCAGCGACATCCAAAACCCTAACCCAATGACCCAGATTAGTCCAAAACCCTAATTCCTGAATCGAAAATAGAAAACCATCAACAAAAACCATGTGCTGAAAAACCACCTAAATACATGACATGTTTCTCGAGGCAGGTGGCATGTTTCCTGAGGCAAAAGTACAAAGAATATAACACATACCCAACACAAAGAGTGTAGAGATGAGAGCCTAAGCTCTCGGGTCCGGGGAAGGACTGAGAAAAGAGAGTGAGTTATGATCAAATGAAATAGAGATTGAGTCGGGAGAAGGAAAGTAACCTTCGTCCCTTTCAATTCTTGTACTGGGAGAAGGAGAGTAACCTTCGTCCCTATCAATTCCTGTACTGGGAGAAGGAGAGTAACCTTCATCCCTAACTTTCATTGAGTTGGAAGAAAGAGATTGAATCTCAAAGCATCGTGGTATAATCTCGGGGGTGGCTAGTGGTAAATCCATTGGAAGGGACTGAGCCTATGGTTGGGTGGAAACGAGCACCCCTTTCAGCAATCAAATCACGCCTTATGGATCTGATAAGTGTTTTCATGCCTCATTCTTTGAATTGGAAATAATGGATGCATGCCTATATTTATGTGTCTATAAATTGGTTATGCATTGAAATGATTAAGTTATGAGTATGTGTTTGTTCCCTTGAGAACTTATGCTTCTGCTTGATTTTCCATATGCTCCATTTTAATCCCTCGAAGGCATTTCTCCCCAAGAAATTACATCACAGTTTCAGAGTTGGAGCAATCCTCTTGGCACTTCTACCGTCTCGGTAACCTCACAAGTTTACCTTACCCTATTTCAAAGCTTAAAGTTCTACGATTTAGGGAGGCGTCTCCTCCAGACCAGTAGTCTAAGAGACTTTGAACTCGCTCCCAAGTCCTTAACCAAAAACCCGGCTAAGATTAGAGTTCATAGCCCAAGAGTCACCTGAAGGTCCATGTGTCCTGGGTCTAGGAACCCTACACTAAAAGGAGTTAGCTCATGAAGGCTTCAGAACTTCGGGAGTTCAAAGCTCTGAGATGTCAAATTTCACAATAGTCATAGTTACCCAAACTATCAGAGAAACAAGAGTCGTAGATCAATTAAGAATGTCACAGTGGATATGGATGCGAGTCTTTCATCGGGAGGAGAATCCATCACAGTCGTCAGATCGACTCAAACACCCACTAGAGCTAACGAATCAAACACCAGTCGCTCGATTAAATCGATGGTTGGGAATCATTGTGGAGAGCGAAGGTGAAATTAGTGGGTGTGCTAGTTCGCAACCCGTAATTCACCAATGTTGTTAATCTCGTCGGGTTGGAAGATCAACGACCCTGATTAGACCAAGTTGGGCGAGTACTTTTCGGATTACAGAAGTTGAGCTCTCTGATAAAGAGTGGTCACATTGGGGCCCTGCAATCATTGTGAACCATCAATCGGCGAACAAATCGGTATTGGTCGGATCATGACCGTCAGACCTAGAGAAGTTGTTAGGCGGATAATCATGAGTCCCTTTGGAAATTCATGGAGTAACAGAGTCCATCTATGCCTGTTGGGCTCGCGATATGGTTAATTTAATGATGATGATTAGATCCTTTTTTGCCAATATTGTATGTGCATTTTCCTATTTTGAAGAAGTTTTGAAGGATTTGTGTATTAAATCACCATTGCTCATACCAGGTACGTATGATTGATGTTTTATGATGGTTTTAAGTATAATACAACATGTTTTAATGTTTCCAAGAAGCTAATATGTGTTCTATGTATCACATGGAAAAATCGCAGGTCGTTTTTGCATCTGGCACTCCGTCTGGTACTCCATCTGGCACTCTGTCCTGCACTAAAACCATGGGCGAATTGGTGGTTATCATATTGATGGCCAATGATGGGAAAATAGGTGACATGGGTTTTCATATTTCTCATGGCCTCCAACTACTGAGCTTTTGACAACTTGGATTGGGTTGTTATGTTGGTTGTTTATTGGCTCACTTTATTTCTAGAAGCCATCGGCGGTTAAGACACATTAATTGTAATTTATTGTTTTTAGAGGAGGTCGACCCTTCCAGTGGTCGACCTCTCATATTGTAAATTATATAAATACCACAGAAGTGGTCAGATAAATAGTAGAAGGATAGTTAAGCTTTTTTTTTTCCGTTTCAAGACATTTTTCTCTAAAACTATGTAAAATTGTGTTTTAAATTTTAATGCTGAAATCGTGTTGCTTGAGCTCGTGATGCATTGTTGAGGAGTAGCCACGACCTACTAGGGGGCCCACCAGTGGTCTAGGTGAATATTTAGTCAATTATCTTATGAAATCATATAGTGTAATCGTCATTTCTTTTATTTCATGTACATGAGTTTTATTATGTTTATTTATTGTGTAAATTGTTGTTCATAAGTTTAATTGCTTCAGTTTCTTTTGCAGGTTATTATGAAGGATAGTGTAATTATAACATGTATTTTTAATTGATAGGAGAGAGCTTGCAAGCTTAGATACTAACCCATCTGTGTAATTAGATGATAGTTAGATTTTCTATATGCTGAAATAGAATTTAAAACAGAGTTAAAATAGGGCATTTAGTTCATGGTTTCTTTGGGAAGGTTTCGATGGATGGATAATTGTTAGTTTTAGTTTTTCTTTATAGTTTGCTTATTTACTTGCTACTTAGTTTGCTTATCTAATTGTTATTTAGTTTTCTTATTTATTCTCTTTTTATATGCTGAAATAGAAATAGGATTTGAGTTATGTCTTTATGAGAATTTCCCTTTACAATTTAAATTGTTAAAATAGGATTAGTTTAATTTACCTTATGCAATTTCCATTCTAGATCTAGGTTGCAATTTTAATTCAAAGTTTGATTATTGTGTTTAGTTTTCAGTTATGAATCTCTAAGTAGTATGAATTTGATAACATTAGCATAGAATGCAATTGAATTAAATAGAATAGTGTTTTCATATTGTTGATGACTAATGCATGAATTGAAGAATCACATGGAATTTCAGGGTAGTTGATGTTTCTTCTATAATGGCTAAGTTCTCACTAGATTGTTTAATTCATACCTTTCACTTTGCTATAGAAGTTAATATTGAGTTTATCCCTCTTGAGTTATCATTAATTGTTAAATGTCATCGTGATATCATAAGACACCAAAGACATAACCATCAACATTATATTTGAGTTTTTTTTCTTTTATAGATTAGAGGATAGTTTCCTTGTTTTTGTAGATTAGAGAATAGTCTTCTTGCTTTGGTAGATTAAAGAATAGTTTTATTATCGTAGATTAAAGAGTAGTTGTTGATTACTTTTATTTTCATGATGCTTTGAATTTAGTAGATTAAGATTTCCTTTCGTAAATTAGAAGTAATTATGAAGTTTAATTTAAGAATAGAGTTCACTTGCTTGTTAGTTTGATTAGTTGTTTATTGAGTAATTTTGATTAGTTTACGTGTTGTAGAAGTTACCATAGGTTAGTTAGTTGATTACTTGCTTGTTTACTTGCTTTGATAGGATAGTTGTTTGCATATTTACTTGTTTTAATAGGATAGTTGCTTGTTTGTTCATTTGCTTAATTGTTGTTGCTTATTGAATTTGAGTAGGTTAATTAAAGTGGTTTGTTGTTGTTATTGCTCATTAGATAGATTAAATAGATAGTTTGTTTTTGCTTATTATAATTATTAAGTTAATTTTCTTTAATTAGGGTTTTCATTTTCTTTCTTAGAACAATCCATCGTTCCTTTGTTCAAAAGTTACTTAGGGTAAATAGTTTAAATTTCTTAATAGGGTTTGATCATTAATAGTCTTTGCTTAAGTAGAGTATCCCTTAGATAGCTCATTTCCTTAGTTAGACTATACTACCTCTAGCCTTTCTTCCTTGGCACATATAGTGCTAAAACTCTAAGTTTAATTACCATGGGTTGACAATTTAATTGAGGGTTTTTGGTGTTTTTTAATGCATATAGAACACCCTTCATTTTTGGCGTTGTTGTCGAGGAGTTGTCTCAAGGTAGGAAATATTTAGGAAATAGATCATTTCTAAACCTTAGCATTAGTTTGGTGGTGGGGGAACTTTAAGACGAAAGGTAAGAACCTATGCATCTGCTATAGCAGGTTCCCCCAAACCCAATGTTAGTTTTTATTTTTGTTTTTGTTTTCTTTCATGAACAGACCTAGAGACCCAAAAGGTAGATACATTAAATCTAAATCAGACCTTTCAACCAAGGTTCCTTCTGATATTTTTGGGGGAAGGAACATTCCACTCATAAGCTTCGCAGATCGATACCGAAAAACATGAGCTAGCTCAACTCAAAGAGATAAAGCATACTCTAAAGAGGCTAACACAAGGAGCACAATAGAATAGAAAATTGAAGCATCAGTAATAGTGGGACATGAGACAAGACCACTCGAGCCTTCTGCAAAACCAAACCATACAAACTTTGTTTTCTTACCGCAAACAGGAGATCCTAACTTTGAAGACATCACAGACCCTGAACAGGTGAATACCTTGTTTGGTAGTTCAGCCAACATAATTGTCTCTCAAATTGACACAGAAAATTTGGCACCAATAACCTCAATCGGCTTGAGTAGAGTCCCAGACACCCAAATAGTAGGAAGACCTTCCCATCAGAGGGATACCTTGTTCTCTTCAAGAATAAGACCACCTAGGTACTCTCTTTTTGGAAACCAAACCAATATGGATTATTGAGAGGATCATAACAATGTAAGACATGGGGAGGAAGAAGAAGCTGGAAACCAAACCGAAACTACTTTAGGGTTTCCAATTTTAGACACCACCCCAAATATCAATAAATATTCCCCTTTCAGCACTGCCCACCTTTTACGGTAAAAGAAGTGAAGATCTAGATACCTTCCTATTTGAGTTTGACATCTTGTGTTGGAGCTACAATTACTTACAAGATGCCCATAAATTAAAACTCTTTCCTGCCACCCTCAAGGACTCTGCACTAAGATGGTTCATGGGGTTGGGAGAATCCAGTATTGGGTCTTGGGAAGCCATGAAAGATATATTTCTTAAGAAATACCAAGACTACTGCAAGACCAAGGAGTCTTGTAATGACATCTTCAAAATCCAACAATTAGAAGATGAGAATATCGAGGATTATATAGCACTATTTGCGTACATCTCCCAAAAATCAAAATATCATGACCTTCCAGATGATGCAGTTAGGGCTCTTTTCCTTAAGGGAATTTCAAAAGAATACCTAGAGATTCTTAACCTGATGGAATCAGGTGACATATCTCATAAATCATTTGTCGAAATATGTGAAATGTGTAAGAATTACTCGAGGAGTAGAGCTAAAACAGGAAAGAATGCTCGGTATCCTTATAGTAGAAACTTAAAACCAGATAGTTCAGGTGGTATCACGAGAGCAGAGCTAGGGAACCTTTTAGAGAACTTCAAGATAGATATATTAAGCACAATAGGTTCCCAGTTGGACACCCTAAAGATTAAAAAGAAACAGGAGGAGGAAAATGTAGTAATGAGCATATACTGCCCAAGATGCAGGAGGAAGCATTCCTCAAGGGAATGCCCATTAGATAACATTTAAGTTTGTGTCTTCTACACAGAAGACCATTTAAATGAGAAATTTCCATCATTTCTCAGTTTGTTAGCCATCTATAGAAGTAGGGATCCTGGGGAATCCTCTTATGAACCTAGGAGGCCATGGAATCCTAGGAACCATCCCACATACCCAGATCCACAATCTCAAGTTCCACCCTATTATCAACAACAACAACAATGGAACTCACCAAGTTAGAAAAACTGGTCTATATAGTACCAACATCCTTGGCTTCACGGATGGAGAGGAGGACATAACCAAGGGAACCCTCAAGCTCCACCTGTCCCTATGTCCAACCATCCTTATCCTCAGTTTCCACCGAACATTCTGCAGCTTCTGCCAAGTTTTGTTCCACCACCTTTACCTCCTATTCCACAACAACAACCACAACAATATCATAATGTAATCTCCCCAAGACCAACATTATTACCAGCACAACCAGTGCCCAACCCGAATAACAAGCCAAATCAACCTCTTCATAATGTTGGGTTGCAATTCCCCCCTTGTTCTTCAATGTTTTTTGAATTTTCTATTGTGCATATGTAAATAATTTTGAATTTTGTTGATAAGCAATTCTAGATATTTTTGTAGGAATTTATTTCACCAGGAGTAGACAGTTTCAAGAAAATATAAAAGAAGGAATTTTCTTCAAAATGTTGTTATATTTGAACCTTGTTGTTTGCTAAGCATCAAATGAATAATGACTTGTTGTAGTTAGCCATATTTTTTCAAAGATTTTCATCTTCTCTTTTTCTTAAGGAATTTTAAGAAGCAGTTGCTCTTGAAAATCTTCACCACTATATAAGGAAGTGACACAGTAACCATGAAGCTTAGAGGTCTCTCATACAATTTTCCCAAGAAACTTGATTAAGTGAGTAAATTATCTTTATTAAAGAGTAACAAGGAGGTCTGAATAGCAGTTAGCCATGGAAACATCCAGAAAAGAAAGAAAGTGAGTTGAGCCTAAAGATACCTTTCTGTTCTTTCCCAATGGTACCATCCACTACACATTAAAAATACTTGATTATATCATATATTTAGATAGGCTATGTCCACTTAAGTACCCCTTACATCAGGACAATCACTAAAGAATATATAACGGAAATTCATCCTCTAACATAAATACCATCCCAATTGAAAAAAATATATATATATTTTCAGAGTTGTCCCCCATCTTCTTGCACAAAGCAATCTTATACTAAAAATCTTAAAAGATGGAGGGCCAGTCTCTGAGGGTGTAAGAAGCTAACCTGTTGGGATACTGAACAGGTCTGTTGGCAACGAGTATCAGCCTATGGTATGACTAGGTAAACCCGTTGGAGTATTGAATAGGCTTGCTGGCAACGAGGCATTCTACCTAGCGAGGATGATAATCTGACAAAAAATAAATAAGAAATTTAAATTTGTCCTGATGTACAGCATTACTTGTAGACAAATTTGACATGAAGTATGTATGGTTAAGCTAAGGTTAATGAATTCCATAAATTTTCCATTGGGAACTAACTTTGATACTATCTTGAAACTCTCTCGCCTACCTCTTCTTATCTATATATATGATCTCTTATCGTATAGGTGGGGTCGTCTTCTAACTATCTCATCAGACCAATATGTGAAATTTTTCTCTACACTTAACAAGTTGTAAATCTTTGGCTATTGGGAGAACTAACTGGTTTCCTATATTTTTTATTGTGAGGTTTCACAATACTTAGGTGTGGGGGAGGGGTTCATGAGTTGACAAATAATAACATTGCCTAGAAGAAGTGAATATTTGTAAAAATTTGTGTGTATTGTTTTCATAATACATGTTATTACATCATAAGTCATTTTATTTTTTGAAATGCTAATTCCCTGTGTGCTATAAATTATTGTACATGTCCTTAACATACCACTTTATTGGTTTATTTTTGTTACAGACTGTTCATTGCAGAATTAAAATTACATGTCTTATGTGAGTGGATTAAGTAAGCATGGTGGAAAAATAAATAATAATGGAACACTCTGCCTTTGCTCATAATCATTGTGACTGTCAAAATCATTCCCAGACTGCAGGCTATCCATTACAGAAGGTAAAAATGCATTTCGCACAGAGGTACCATGTGGAGTGCCATATGGAGTGTCGTATGAGGTGTCAGACGAAGTGCCATATGAAAAAATACACAGGTAACTGTCTGCAATTTCAGGTAACCAGGAATCAATGGCATTTATTTGAATTAGTTCATGGCAATTAAGATTGAATGATGTAAACTTAGAAATTTTCACATTGCATTCGACTCTGATCTCTAAAACACACTCACCCTCTGCTCATTTCGTTCACCTCTGTCAACATTGCACTTGGCCCCTACTTAATTGTGATCGGCCTCTGTTTAAACCATGCCCTCCCTTGGCCCGATTGCACCTATCCTCTATGAATTTTTCCCTCTTTCCATCTTTCCCACACTGTCATCATGCCCAAGCAGTATGAGCCATCCTCCTATGCTGACCTCTTCATTATCCTTGATTTCGCACAATCCAGGGAAGTGTTTATGCGTGGAGGCTGGGGGGAATTTTTGTCTCACTTGCAGGGCCATGACGATAGAATTTCAATGCAATTCGCCCTTGGTTTTGATGGAAAGACAACGCACATGGGGTCTCTCACCTTTGGGGTCTCATAGGAATCCATAGCCGCAACCACAAAGCTTCCAAGAATTGGGGATAGATGGTTTAAAAACCACCAGTTGCTACGATCGAGCAATAACAGGGTTTTTAAACTAGAATTTTAGAACATCTATGGAGCTAAAGGATACTCCAAGGAGTGGATAAAAGAGGAGATAATTAACCCTCTCATAGTCATCACCAGTTTGATCACATGTGAAGGTAGATATTCCACTTTTAAAGCCTGTCACTTTCGATTATTATCTCACTTTCTGTTCAATAAACCATTGAATTTTCCCTTCTACTTTTTAAAGAGTCTCGAGAAGATGTCCTCTCAAGTGAGGAAGAATGTAACCAACCCCCACAATATCATCTTTCACCACAGCCTTATCAAACTACTTGTCTTAGCCGAATTGGAGAAACAAAGGAAAACTTGGGATGAGTTCATTTACCAATTTGCAAACCCTCACTTGACAATCAAGACTAGGAAAAAGACACTTGGTCTAAGGACTATTTCCCCATCCAAACACCATTCTCCAAGGACTCCAAATCCTCCTGCACAAGCCATTTATTTACCGGAACAAAAATCCAAGAAGCTTGTTGAAACCCTTACAGCCTCATCGGGAAAAAGGACCAAGAAGCATATTGCTAATCTCCAGATGCCTTCAATGTCTCTTGATCCTACACCCAAAAAGATACAAGAATTAATTCAATGAGAATTTCTTGTAGTCCCCACAAATAGGAGCGGAACTGATCGATTTAATAGAGGGCCCTTTCGAAAGAGTACCTGGAGCACAAGAGGAAAACCTTATGCAAAATCCCTGACCACTTTGGACCATATCCAAGTATCGTACAATCTCGAAAGCCCTCATAAAAGACTTAGGGAAGTGTCTGCAGACGAATTGAAGCCTCAAAGAAAGAAAAAATCTGAACCTACTTCTCCTCATCAACCCCCTATTACTCCTACCTCACAAATGCCTACCCCAGATCCTAAGACTGATAGACACTGTTGAGTGTCCATTTTGACACCTTTGTTACCCTATATTACCCTCTATATGAGCTTATTTTACCAATGTTATGTGTATATAATTGATTGTTTCCTCCACAAATACACTTGATGACCTTGTCCATATGCATAGAGAGGTAACTTATGATTAAGGCATAATTTGTTTAGTTTTCTTTAGTTAATTCAATTAAATTCTTGATTATGTATTATCCTAATCACTTTGACTCTTAAGCAGCTTGATCTGGTACCTCACTATTCTGGTACTGCAACTATGGCACAATCCAGTACCCAGTCTATTCCGGTACCAAGGCTCCACCTATTCTAATACCAAGGCTCCACCTATTCCAGTACCAAGGCTCCATCTTCATCTGATACCAGCTCTCCAACTCCATCTGGTACCATCTTTGTGCCTCTTCCGGTACCCAGTCTATTTGGTACCAAGGATCCACCTATTACAGTACCAAGGCTCCAGATTCATCCGGTGCCATCTCTCCAGCTCCATCCGGTACCATCTCTCTACCTCTTCTGGTACCAGCTTCATCTGGTACCAGCTCTCCAGCTTCATTCGGTACCAGCTCTACGCCTCTTCTGGTACCAGCTTCATCTGATACCAGATTGTGCCTATTTTGGTACTAGCTCCATCTAGTACTACCACCACGTTGGTCTGGTACCCATAGTCGTGATTATGTTCATCTGGTACTAAACCCCTGCCTACAGGATTCTAGTACTAACTGCTCTAATCCAGTACCAACTGTGTTAATCCAATACTAGACATAATTTGGAATTTTTTAATGTTTCTAGAAGAAAATTGGACACATGGATTTTATCCAGAACGATGTTTTCATGCGGACACGCAAGTCGGAACTCACCCAGATCGCACGTGTGGACCTCCAACTCAAGGGGAATGATTCTTCCAAAATTAGCAAAAAAACTCAAACTGCCAACTTGTGCCTCGATTTCCATGCATATGGTATCAGATCTAGAAATTTGAAGATATGGGTTTTGTCTAGAATATGTAAAATTGAGTTAACAATGGGAATTTTTTTAAAATTAGAATTGGTTTGAGAGATATGGGTGGAGCCCTAACTCGAATCTGCCTAAATTGATAAAAAAAACACAAATTTGTGGGATTTATCCTAAAATCGTGAAAATTGTTTTCTTAGTTGGGGGATGCAGTTTCATCCATTCCTCCATGGATTTAATGTATAAATAAGACCTCATAGGTCTGAGGAGAGGAATCATTATGTTTTCAGATTGGTTCTTGAGAGAATGATACACATGTTATGCTAGGAAATGAAATGTTGAATTGTTGATTCAGTCAATCAATTGAATGAATGCAAATGTTGTTTTGTGCAATCCATAGGAATGATTAAAGTTTTTTATTCTGCAATCTCTTTAGAGGCACCTTGTTGGTTCGACAAGGGTCCACCTCCCCAACCAAGGTAACCCTCCATGTACATGTCTTTGTGTGTTGTGAGTTAATTGTGTGAGTATGAACATTTAATAGTGGTGTGTTATAAATGATTTTAAATTCATTTTAATTATAGTATAGATTCATTTGATTTTGAATCAGTGTGAGTAAATGGTTACACAACAAACAGAGTAGATACTTTCATTTCCATTTCTGCAGATTTATATTTAATTGATAAGAGTTTCATAGATGTGTGGGATTGTTAAGTAAGCAAATGATGTTGTTTTGAATTTATGACTATGTTATTCTCAATAAGTACATGAACCATCAGACTTCATCTCTCACCTTCATGCACCATATAATGAAGTCTCTCAATTATATTGATTGTTTATGTATTAAAGAAGGTTTGATTGGAATTGATAGGGTTATGATTGGTTTCTTTTTAAGAGTGAATAAAGTGGATTGTTGACTACTATTGTAAATGTTATAGGGAACAAGATCTTAAGTTCATCTCTCCATTTCATAAGCCTGGAATGAACAAACTTGTCACCTAAGAAAGAGCCTTTTCAATTGAGTGTTTGCTTGAGAGTTTTACTATGAGCTTTATCTTTTGTTATCATTGAAGTGTAATGAGACTTTCTTGATAGTTTTTGTTAATAATAGTAGCTACAGATCACTGATTCAAAGTCCATCTTTCCACTTCATGAGCTTGTAAATGGATAAGTCATTATCTGAGCAAGATCTTTTGAATGCATGATTTTGTTTGCAATTTTTTCTTTCTGAATTTTGAAATGAGTGGAGAATGTTATTTGAAAAAGTGTGAAAACAAAGAATTTTGTTATCGATTGTTTCTTGATTGAGATATACTCATCATACATAGGAACCTATCTGTTATCGACACATATAGTGCATCAAATCTACTGATTACGAATACCGGATTGACATATAAATGAGTGTAATATATTGAACATATTTATACACCAACATTTCGACGTTGTTGTTGGGGAGTTGTAAACGGTAATAGGTAGTATTTGATTCAAATTGATTTAATGGTTTTGGATTGGTTTTATGGATGACCTAAGGGCGGAGAGAAGATGGTAATATGTGAGGGAAGAGCCCACGCATCCACTTTGGTGGGGTTTCTCCAAAGTTAGGTTGTCCTCTCTTCTTTTAATGCAAGTGTGTTTTTCCTTCTTTTATGAAAATTTAGTTTTATTTATGATGAGATAACTTGTGTGAACCGATAACCTGGTGACACCAAGGTCCCAGTAATGCAAGGAGTTCAAGTTTGGTGTGTTTTATTTTTTTCAAATAGTTTTAAAATTCAGATCTTTGATGATAAATCATGTTTGGGGTGTTGTAAGAACCCTCGAGTACTAATTTGTGTCGCGGGATAGGGATCATCAACCAGCTAGAGTAATTCAAGGATGATCAAGAGCTTGAAGAATGTTCCTCCAAGAAATTTCTTGCATTCTAGCAGTAGTTGGGATATCCTCCTCTCAGGAAGAGCATATCTTCACAGCAGTCAACAATCTCTTTGTCTCTCCACGGGAAGATTTAGAAGTCTCATTGGATTCCACTTGTCAATTTGTTGAGGAGAATAAAGGATCATGGATAGAATTCAATGGAGAGGAACCAGTGGAACCTAAGATTGAGGAGTCCTTAGCATGCCTCTCAGCAAATCCTGTATGTACTCCAAAGACCAATCATCTTGAAGAGGATAATCTGCATAGCATGGTAGAGGAATACATTCAGTATGACCTAAACAAAGAAGAGAAACAAGAATATAGTGATCCTATTGAAATATGGTTTCAATTAGTTAGTAGGTCACACCACTCTTTTATTTTTCATTATTGCTTGATCTCATCATCAAAGCAGTTGGTCCTTCATACTCCGGTATGCATTAAAATTTATATTTTAAACTCAAGTATGGATATATTTCTAATCCTGTTACGCACATGGCTTCACTGAAAGTATTCCTATACTTGAAGGACATTTTCTTTTGTTCAATTAGAGTAGGATATGTAAATAAATAAATAATAAATGTTGCACATAAGTACAATGCAACATATATTTCATACTTTTCATAAATGGGAATGTCAAAAGCTAATAAAGCAATCAATTTAAGATCTTTTGTTCCTATAGTAGATTTGCTTTTAAAAGTTATGATAATTTTGTTTGGAATCTTATGAGAATGGAATCTTTTCATCCTCCAAATGCACACATAATAATGGAAGGGTTTCAAAAGTAGAGAAGGCATCTTTGTCAATGGAAGATAACACTTAAGGGAGTGTTTCATGACCTATTTCTTCAAAATTCTTCTTTTTCCTTAAGTTGTTAAAAATGATGTATTTGTGCTTTATCTTTACCTATCTATTTTAAGACTGCTATTTAACAAGGATGCTTAATTAAGTGATCTTTTAATAGCAGTTGAAGCTGAATGTTAATTCCAAACTATTTTATTCATAGCTAATAATTAAACTTTTGACATTTTCCCTAAATTTTTTGTTTGTAAGCATGAATAAAAATCTAGTTTTAATTAGTTCTATTGGTTTGTTTTTAGTATATATTTGCAACCCTCTGAGCAAACTTCTTTTAGCGTCTCACATTGTTTGCATGAGGCCATGAAAAACTTCAAACATGGGGGAGTGGTTGCTGAGACAGTAGTAGTAGGTTTATTTTCTAATAAAATGGAAGTGGCGACAACATAAGTGTTTTTCCAGCATGATACTTCAACAAAACAAATTCATATGTTTCTTCATGTAGCAACAATGATTGTTAGCATCTTCTACAACTTGATACTCAGAGTATGCCAGACACAAGGGGCAGCCTACAAAGTTCCAGTCTATAGAGCACTACCACCAGGTACCTTGTCCAATTCCCCTTGAGTATCAGAATACCATTTTGTGAAGATCCGGTACTGGACAACATTTATGCATTCATCCGGTACTATGGGAGGAAGTTTGTGTTCATCCAGTACTAGACCACACCTCTGCATTCATCCAGTACTGGACAACATTTTTGCGTTCATCCAGTACTGTGGGAGGAATTATGTGCTCATCTGGTACCAAAGGAGAAGTTCTGCGCTATTCCGGTATTGAGCATAACCCTGCATCCATCTGGTACCAAAGGAGAAGCTCTACATTCATTTGGTACTGGGAACAACTTTGCGTTCATCCGATACTAAGGTGATCTAGTACTAGTACTGAGGTGTTGGTAGTCCTTATCCTATATTAAAAAAAATTGTTGCTCGATTTAAATGCTTCAAGTAATAGGACATATAAACTCAACATTTTTTCATTTTATTAAGGAATTAGACTAATTATGTATTAAACATGTGGTTACTCTCATACATCCTCCTAATCTCAATTATTGCACGCTCCCTACCATAAAATTCTGCAAGCCCTCGTATACATATTCTCGTATAGAAATCATTCATCTTGTCACTTTGTTTCTGCCCCCTACTCTGTTCTAGTACTACTTTGTTCTGGTACTGCTCTGTTCCGGTACTACAAAATTTTTGTATGGTACCATCTTGTCCTAGTACTATCTGTTCCAGTACTGCAGAAACCTGCTCCATTATTTATCTGGTATTGATGCCAAAGTGATATGATCTTTGTCATGTGTTTAATATTTTTTTCACTTCAGGTAATTGGAGGTATGGGATAAACTTTTCATGTTCTTTCTATCAAGGATCATTTAAGTATTGTGTTGAATTGTTCTTTACTCTCATGTACATCTTCCTCCTACATTTCTACACTCACCCCTAAATGAATCATCCTTGCTATCCTTTAAGAAGATATTTTCACATTTAGCTTTATATGATAATGGGTGCACTTGTCTTATTACCTCATCATTTTGAAAAAGTGATTGTTAATTGAAATATCCATTGAAAAGTGGTGGCACCATTATGTCTAATACTAACCTAGTTTATTCAAACAAGTTCTTATCCATGTTTATCTTTACAATTTTTTCTTGGGAGGTATTGATGAAAACCTCATGTGGTGGACCACCCTTGCAAAACTGCAATGAACTTTCATGAGAACCCTAATAGAATTAACTAGAGGGATCTCTTAGTCATTATCCAAGATGTTCCAATATACATTGAATATCTGAGATTTAAGTATAATGTGGATGATGTCACCCTTGGGATAATTGAAAGCAGTTAATTATGTGCCTAATAACTCTAAAACACTCTCGTACCACCTGTGTTCCTTATACTCTAAAATTGTCACTAAGAAGTCTACATAATTCTAAATCTTTTGAGTAATATAATAAAAAGGAAGTATCAGAAAGTACAAGTAAACCCTCCAAGGTACTGAATAGACCTGATGGCAGCGGGGCCATGCTTCTATCGTACTAAGGTAAACCTGTTGGGGTACTGAATAGGCCTGCTGGAAGCAGGGCTATGCCGGGTAAAGGGAGTTGAAAAACATAAAGTGGCACACCTAAAACTGAACAAAAACCCTTGGGTCTCATTCTGAAGCAATCATTATCAAATCAAGGCTAGGAGATGACCTTTACATCTCTCAGATGATCTTCTTAAGAACCTTCAAGTATCCACTTTAGATTTCTATCTTTAAAATAAATAGGTTTTCATGAGAAGTGGGACCCTCAGTATATGTAATTCACCTTACCTAAGCAAGAAGAGCTTCATCTCTAAAAACTTGGATAAGAAACGAGTTAATCATCTTGGGATGTATTCTTTTATGTGTTCTTCTCTTCAAATGAGATCTAAACTATGCTTATATCACTTTTATTTTAAAGGTAATCTAGCCAAGGGGGCCTATTAGTCAAAGTTATTATGAAAACTCTTGGCCACTATCCTATAATCATATTAGACTCACATCCAGCATAGGCCAGGAATTTTATATTGTATAGCATGTTACTTAAAAAAAGAACTTAGGAGATAAAGAAGGGTGGAACGTCAAGAATGCTTGATCAAGTGAGGAGTACCATCAATTTTGAAATTTTGAAGATCATTGTTGCATGAGGACATGCAATGAATTAAGCATGGGGGAATGTTGAGTCTCCATTTTGACACCTTTATTACCCTATATTACCCTCTATCTGAGCCTAGTTTTTCTATGATATGTGTACATAATTGATTGTTTCCTCCACAAATACACTCAATGACCTTGTCCATATGCATACAGAGGTAACTTATGATTAAGGCATGATTTTCTTAGTTTTATTGAGTTAATTCGATTAAATGTTTGATTATGTATGATACTAATCACCTTGACTCTTAAGCAGCTTGATTCGGTACTTCACTATTTTAGTACTGCAACTATGGCGTGATCCGGTACCCAGTCTATTATGGTATCAAGGCTACACCTATTATGGTACCAAGGCTCCACCTATTCTAGTACCAAGGCTCCAGCTTCATCCAGTACTAGCTCTCTAGCTCCATCCGATACCAACTCTCCAGCTCCATCCAGTACCAGCTCTGTGCCTCTTCGAGTACCCAGTCTATTACAGTACCAAGGCTCCACATATTCTGGTACCAAGGCTCCAGCTTCATCTGGTACCAGCTCTCCAGCTCCATTTGGTACCAGCTCTTCGCCTTTTCTAGTACCAGCTCTACAGCTTCATCTGGTACCAGCTTTGTGCCTCTTCCGGTACCAACTTCATCTGATACCATATTGCACCTATTGTGGTAATAGATCCATCCGGTACTACCATCAC
Source organism: Picea engelmannii (assembly GCA_009831015.1). NCBI lineage: Eukaryota > Viridiplantae > Streptophyta > Pinopsida > Pinales > Pinaceae > Picea > Picea engelmannii. The sequence goes on from ML787782.1 coordinate 377,669, forward strand.
ATTGGTCTGGTACCCATAGTCATGACTATGTTCATCCAGTACTAAACTCCTGCCTACAGGATTCTAGTACTAACTACTCTAATCTGGTACCAACTATGTTAATCTGGTACTAGACATAATTTGAAATTTTTGAATGTTTCCAGAAGAAAATCGGGCACATGGGTTTTGTCCATAATGATGTTTTCATGTTGATGTGCAAGTTAGAATTCACCCATATCGCATGTGTGGACCTCCAGCTCAGGGGGAATGATTCTGCCAAAATTAGCAAAAAAACTCAAACTACCAACCTGTGCCTCGATTTGCATGCATATGGTATCACATCTAGAAATTTGAAGATATGGGTTTTGTCTAGAATATGGAAAATTGAGTAAATTTTGGGCATTTTTTCAAAATTAGAATTGGTTTGGTAGATATGGGTGGGTCCCTAACTCGAATTTGCCCAAATTGATAAAAAAAACACAGATTTGTGGGATTTATCCTAAAATTGTGAAAATTGTTTTCTTAGTTTGGGGATTCAATTTCATCTATTCCTCCATGGATTTTATGTACAAATAAGACCTCATAGGTCTGAGGAGATGAATAATTATGTTGTAAGATTGGTTCTTGAGAGAATGATACACACGTTATTCTGGGAAATGAAATGTTGAACTATTGATTCAATCAATCAATTGAAGGATTGCAAATGTTGTTTTGTGCAATCCATGGGAATGATTAAAGTGTTTTAGTCTGCAATCTCTTTAGAGGCACCTTGTTGGTTCGGCAAGGACCCACCTCCCCAACCAAGGTAAGCCTCCTTGTACATGTCTTTGTGTGTTGTGAGTTAATTGTGTGAGTATGAACATTTAATAGTGGTGTGTTATAAATGATTTTAAATGCATTTTAATTATAGTACATATTCATTTGATTTTGAACCAGTGTGAGTAAATGGTTACACAACAAACAGAGTAGATACTTTCATTTCCATTTCTGCATATTTATATTTAATTGATAAGAGTTTCTTAGATGTGTGGGATTGTTAAGTAAGAAAATGATGTTGTTTTGAATTTATGATTGTGTTATTCTCAATAAGTATAGGAACCATCAAACTTCATCTCTCACCTTCATGCACCATATAATGAAGTCTCTCAATTATATTGATTGTTTTTGTATTTAAGAATGTTTGATTGGAATTGATAGGGTTATGATTGGTTTATTTTTAAGAGTGAATAAAGTGGATTGTTGATTACTGTTGTAAATGCTACAAGTAACAAGCTCTTAAGTTCATCTCTCCATTTCATAAGCCTGGAATGAAAAGACTTGTGACCTAAGAAAGAGCCTTTTCAATTGAGTGTTTGCTTGATAGTTTTACTAGGAGATTTATCTTTTGTTATCATTGAAGTGTGTCGAGACTTGCTTGATAGTTGTTGTTAAGAATAGTAGCTACAGATAACTGAGCCAAAGTCCATCTTTCCACTTCATGAGCTTGTAAATGGACAAGTCATTATCTGAGAAAGATATTTTGAATGCATGATTTTGTTTGCAAGTTTTTCTTTTTGAATTTTGAAATGAGTGGAGAATGTTATTTGAAAAAGTGTGAAAACATAGCATCTTGTTATTGATTGTTTCTTGATTGAGTTATACTCATCAGACATATGAACCTATTTGTTATCAGCACATATAGTGCATCAAATCTACTAATTATGAATCCTGGATTGACATATAAATGAGTGTAATATATTGAACATATTTATAAACCAACAGACACTCTACATATTTCAAGGGATCTAAGCCCTCCTCCGAGATATATGATCCTTCTCCAGCCATTGAGAAGTTACAATAAGAAAATTTCCAGTTGTTGCAACAATTAGTAGAGAGGAAGACTTTGGACATGCATCTTCACCATGACAATGCAATCCTCCAAGCAAAGGTGAATAATTTTCAACAGTTGGTTGACGAGGTGACAAAAACCAACCGCAACCTCAAGGCACAATTGAAGCAACATAAAAGGCAAAAGACAAAACCTTCAGGGCAAGAGGGAGAAGCTTCTAAAGCTAATCCTTCTCAACAAGCTTAGTCATGTGGGACAATTCCTTTTTGTTTGCAGTGGGACCTGCAAAATCTTAGGTGTGGGGGTAATGTTGGGCCCGTGATATGGTTAATTTAATGATGATGATTAGATCCATTTTTGCCAGTATTGTATGTGCATTTTCATATTTTAAAGGATTTTTGTATTAAATCATCGTGGCTCATACCAAGTACGTATGATTGATGTTTTATGATGGTTTTAAGTATAATTCAGCATGTTTTAATGATTCCAAGAAGCTAATCTGTGTTTTGTGTGCCACATGGAAAATCACAGGTCGTTTTTGCATCCGGCACTCCGTCTGGTACTCCATTCGGCACTCTGTCCAGTACTCCATCTGGCACTTTGTTCGGTACTCCATCCGGCACTCCATCCTGCACTAAAACCATGGGTGAGTTGGCAGTTATCATATCGGCGGCCAATGATGGGAAAATCGACGACATGGGTTTTCCTTTTTCTCATGGCCTCCAGCTACTGAGCTTCTGAAAACTTGGATTGCGTTGTTATGCTCGGTGTTTATTGGCTTGCTTTGTTTCTAGAAGCCACTGGCGGTTAAGACGCATTAATTGTAATTTATTGTTTTTAGAGGAGGTCGACCCTTCCAGTGGTCAACCTCTTAGCTTGTAAACTCTATATATAACACATCATTGGTCAGACAAATAGTAGAAGGATAGTTAAGCTTTGTTTTCTGTTTCAAGACATTTTTCTCTAAAACTATGTAAAACTTTGTTTTTAATTTTAATGTTGAAATCATGTTGCATGAGCTCGTGATTCATCGTTCAGGAGTAGCCACGACCTGCTGGGGGGCCCACCAGTGGTCTAGGTGAATATTTAGTCAATTAGCTTATGAATTCATATAGTGTAATTGTCATTTCTTTTATTTCCTGTACATCAGATTTATTATGTTTATTTACTGTGTAAATTGTTGTTCATAAGTTTAATTGCTTTAGTTTCTTTTGCAGGTTATTATGAAGGATAGTGTAATTATAGCATGTCTTTTTAATTGATAGGAGAGGGATTGCAATCTTAGATACTAACCCATGTGTGTAATTAGATGATAGTTAGATTTTCTATATGATGAAATAGAATTTAAAACGGAGTTAAAACATGGTATTTAGTTCATGGTTTCTTTGGCAAGGTTTTGATGGATGGATAATTGTTAGTTTTAGTTTTGATTTATAGTTTGCTTATTTACTTGCTACTTAGTTTGCTTATCTAATTGTTATTTAGTTTGATTATTTATTCTCTTGTTATATGTTGAATTAGAAATATGATTTGAGTTATGTCTTTATGAGTATTTCCCTTTGCAATTTAAATTGTTAAAATAGGATTAGTTTAATTTACTTTATGCAATTTCCATTCTAGATCTAGGTTGCAATTTTAATTCGAAGTTTGATTATTGAGTTTAGTTTTGATTTATGAATCTCTAAGTATTATGAATTTGCTTACATTAGCATAGAATGCAATTGAATTAAAGAGAATAGTGTTTTCATATTGTTGATGGCTAATGCATGAATTGAAGAATCACATGGAATTTCAGGGTAGTTGATGGTTCTTCTATAATGGATAAGTTCTCACTAGATTTCCCAATTCATACCTTTCACTTTGTTATAGAAGTTAATATTGATTTTATCCCTCTTGAGTTATCATTAATGGTTAAATTCCATCGTGATATCACAAGACACCGAAGACATAACCATCAACACTATATTTGAGTTTTCTTGCTTTTATAGATTAGAGGATAGTTTCCTTGCTTTTGTAGATTAGAGAATAGTCTTCTTGCTTTGGTAGATTAAGTAATAGTTTTCTTATTGTATATTAAAGAATAGTTGTTGATTACTTTTATTGTCATGGTGATTTGAATTTAGTAGATTGAGATTTCCTTTCGTAAATTAAAAGTAATTATGAAGTTTAATTTAAGAATAGAGTTCACTTGCTTATTAGTTTGATTAGTTTCTTGTTGAGTAATTTTGATTAGTTTAATTGTTGTAGAAGTTACCATAGGTTAGTTAGTTGATTGCTTGCTTGTTTACTTGCTTTGATAGGGTATTTTCTTGCCTATTTACTTGCTTTAATAGGACAGTTTCTTGTTTGTTCATTTGCTTAATTGTTGTTTCTTATTGAATTTGAGTAGGTTAATTAAAGTAGTTTGTTGTTGTTATTTCTCATTAGATAGATTAAATAGATAGTTTGCTTTTGCTTATTATAATGATTAAGTTAATTTTATTTAAGTAGGGTTTTCATTTGCTTTCTTAGAACAATTCATCGATCCTTTGTTCAAAAGTTACTTAGGGTAAATAGTTTAAGTTTCTTAATAGGGTTTGATCATTAATAGTCTTTTCTTAAGTAGATTATCCCTTAGATATCCCATTTCCTTAGTCATACTATACTACCTCTAGCCTTTCTTCCTTGGCACATATAGTGCTACAACTCTAAGCTTACTTACCTCGGGTTGACAATTTAATTGGGGGTTTTTAGTGTTTTTTAGTGCATATAGAACACCCATTAGTGTCGTCGATATGAGAGAAAGGACATGTGTCGACAAATCATCGACTTTGGGTGTAAGCACTCCGGGAGAAAGCAAGTGTGGAGAGGTTGAAACTCTCGAAGCCCAAAGAGCCGAAGTGATTTGCAGTTGTCGATCTATGGGAGACATGCATCGACAGATCGTCGACTTCAGGTGTAAGCGACTCCAGGAGAAAGTGAGTGTGGAGAGGTTGAAACTCCTGAAGCCCTAAGAGCCTAAATAGATATGAGTCGTTCGTTAGCTGAGGACAGGTGTTAGCAAATCTTCCAATTTGGAAGACATCCACTTCGGAGGAAAGTGGGGTCACAATATTTGAGAACTCTCGAAGTAAATCATGACTGTCGATTTGAAATAGAAACGCATCGACAGATCGTCGACTTCAGGTGAAATCACTCCGGGAGAAAAGGTGGTGTGAGCATCCGAAACTCACGAACATCGAAGTCTCAAAGAAGATCATAACCATTGATTTAGATGGACATGTGGTGCTTGATCTGTAACTTCGAGTATGAAGTACTTCAGAGGAAAAAGAGTTGGAGTGCTCAAAACCCCTGAACTTCGAAGTCCCGAAGAAGATCATAATCGTTGATTTAGATGAACGTGTGGCGTTCGATCTGTAACTTTGGGTACTGAGTACTTCGGAGGAAAAAGAGTTGGAGTGCTCGATACTCCCAAATGTCAAAGTCCCAAAGAAGATCATAATCATTGATTTAGATAGACATGTGGCGCTCTATCTGTAACTCTAGGTACGGAGTACTTCGGAGGAAAAAGGTGTAGGAATGTTTGAAATTCTCGAATGTTGAAGTTCCGAAGTAAATCAAGTTCATCAAAATCCCTGAGGACACGCGACATCAGATCGTGAACTTCAAAGGTTTTCCACTCGGGAGGATTTCGCATGGTGGTCTTCTTGGCGCATGTTGTCTTGGATTCTGGTCATAGCCCGTAGTCATGTGCAAGTATAGGGGGATGAAAGAACCCGAAGAACTTGGGAGATGATATCTACCAGCTCTAATCTCCTTTCAGAGCATGGTAATCATGGTTGGAAAGCTCTGGAAGAGTAGAATGGAATAGAGACTTCGAATGGGGGTTTTGATTCTCCTTAGAAGAGAGAAAATTTGAGTCCCCACCGTCGGTGTGTTAAAGAGGTCTCCTTTCATCCATGAGTATGTGGCACTTTGTCTCACGACATTATTCTTCTCTTTAGGTGAGATATGTTGTGGTAAATTTCATGTAGCCAGGTGTTGAGACCTCAACACACCCTTTGAAATATCAGGCATTTCAATGGGTACCACTTTCTTTTTTTATTTATTTTATGATCGGTTTATCTTTCTTGAACTTTGATGTGTGTCTTACTCTATCATTCCTCTTGGTCGTTTGCGATTTAATATTTAAAAGGTTTTCCTAGATAAAGGTACAAATATAAATTCCTAGGTTTAGTAGAAGGAGGGTCGGTACTTAAGAAATTATGCGAAAAACTCCAAAAAAAAAACTTAAGAGTTTTGTCTTCCCCGATCCCGAGAGGAACTTCGTTGGCATCGATAGCACATGGGGGGGAAACAAGATATCTTAAAAAAAATATGTCGAAGGATGATAAATCACGTCGATCGCCAATGAGGCTTGGTCATTGGCATCGATCAATATATATTGCGGAAAATAGCATGGATTGCAATCGTTCATCTCACAAAAAAATTTAATCTTTGTCATTGAAAGTGTTAAACTAAGATTGGTCCCTCGCAAGTTTCGTACCTATGAGTCCTTCGCATACATTACTATGTCATCACACCTTGTGTCTAGTCATATATTTCCATGTCATCTTTTGTAATACCATTTGGCATTTCAGTTGGCACCTTCCTATCACTGCATGGTACAGATCTACGTGTCTCAACATGTCATCAATCAAAAACCAACATTTTGCGTCAATGGAAAAATGGTTATTATTTAGAATTGTTCATCAAGATCGGCAACAAACATTGGAAGAAAATCGTCTCGAAAGGGTCGATGGACTCAAGTCACCGATCCCCAAATACATAATACATTGCATGCCAAAATGACCACTTTTGAACTCGTTGATAAAATAAAATAGCATACATCCACATCATCATACGATAGAAGGATTTAATTTCAAACATGGCACACAAATGGATGCATTTAAACCTAAAGATATGCGCAATCCCATTGTACTCTTGTATTTTATGGCTAGATTTGATTTCTAAAGAATTCAAATATATGTGCGTAAACAATTTCATTTGCTATATTTGCTATCGATTGTGTGAAGAAGAGTATGTGCAGAGAAAATAGTTATGTGTTGAAAAATTGTGTTGTGATTGTATCTTTCTTAACTCGGGACATCGTGTTTTTTAGAATTGGTAAGCCTCAATGTTAATTTCTCAAATTGTGATTAGGTATGCGTTTAGCATGAGTAATTGGTGTGGTTCCTAGGAACATGAGAATGAATTATGGCCTGATAATTGTTTGTTGTGTAGGAAAATTCCAACTCGAAGGAGTGTCGCTAAGTAGTTTTCGAAAACTCCCAAAGGAAAAGGCACCCATCTGGGCAAAGCATTAAACCTTGTTCCCATGGAAGGAGAAGAACAAGAACCAAAAGTAGAACCTATAATTCAAGTTTCATTAAAGAAAGTATTCAACTAGCCAGCATTGTACAAGGATACAGAGGAAATCACCAGAACCAAGGTACCACTTCCCTCCTGGAATGAATTGTTTAACAAATTCAAGAATTCATACTACCCAGAGTTCACACCTCATAGTGAACTAGATATTAGAGCCATAGACGATCATGTCTTCACCAACATTGGTCATTATCTGCTACACATGGTAGCTACTAGGTCCCTTGTTCTACCCTATTGTTGGTCCTAAAGTCTGCACCTGACTACTAAAGGGCAGTGCAAGGCCACCTCAAGTTTAGAATGATTGGTTTTTTTTATTTTTTTGGTTGGTTAGAGGGTTGGTTTTACCAAGACAAGATCATGGTGGGTTTGGAAAAATGATATCGATGAGGGTCCTCCTTGGTTGGTGGCACAAAAATGACAAGCAAGTGAAATAATAGAGATAAAAACAAAGGGAAACAACAAACCACTCAATGAATAATTTGCTGCAAGAATTTTAATACTTAAAATATCATTTTAAGACATTAAATGTGTATCAAAAACACAATTACTCCCACATGTTGTAATAAAGACAAATATTCACCACAACATTTGGTGTTTCACAGGTTTCATATTAGTAAAGAAAATTTCTACAAGAGCTAAAGGAAATGAGATGTACTTCGCACAAATCAAAAACTGCATTCAAGACAAGATAAAAACACATGTAGATTTGGAAAAAAACATTGTCATCAAGAGTATATTCACCAAGTAGAGAGATGTAATCCATGCATAGAACAAGTTCAACCAGCTTGATGTATTGATATTATTCTCCCAAAAACCGAACCCTTCTCACATGCAAAGAATGTCTATTTATCAAAGATGTAGAGGCCCTCGACCAGTATGGAACTGAGGCTTAGCTCTATAACCTCAGTTGTAAAACAACTTATTAACTTAACTAAAACACTACTAGAGTATATTAATGTATACTTCGACATTGACTTAATAAAAAAGGGGTGGTTCTTATCACACATAAAAGACCATTTATTATGCCTTAATCTAAAAGAGTTTTGCAATTGAACAACTAACAATTTCTACTAGCAATGAAACTAGACTGATGCACATGTTGGAGTTAACTGAGATTTGATAGAAAATGACTAGGAGTGACAGAAATGAGTTATGTATTGAGCATTAGTATGCATGCACGTTTTTGGAGGCCACTAAGATATAATTGGATGTTTTGGAAACTTTTTTTCTTCAACTTGTCTCCTAGGGGAAAGAAGCAAGTCATCTGGTGTTTTTCTAGAGTCTCTGATATCCCTTCTACAGTCTGGATTATAGCTTCTCGAGTTCCTGGTTGTGGATTTACAAGGTCCGGATTCTAGAACTTTTGTTCTGTACCTGTTGGCTATCACCGAGTTATTGTTGGACAAGCCATATGATTCCTTTGAGTGGCTCGGCGTTCCCTAGTTTGGCACCATTTTCAACCTCAAAATATGCAATTAATGAATATACGTCACTTCGGAAATTTGACATTCAAGAGATTTGGGGTGCAGAGTATTCATATCTCCTGGAGGCCCAGACTTGCGGAGTCATAAACCAACACCTTTTCTAATTAACCTGGGATTAATTTATCCTTAAAAATTCTGGGTCTTTAGGACCCCAGCTCTTCGACATTCGGGAGCTTTCGAATGCAGAGCTTGAGAATCTCCTGGAGTGACAACCTTCCAGATCTGACATGGCAGTGTGAGGTCATTTTGTTGATGTGTCACAGAAAGAAGGGTGACATGTGTCACCCAAAATAGTGCATATGGCATGCCCAAAGGTTCTTGAAATAGGTGCCACGTGTCATAACATATGAGTGCCACGTGTCTTTGGCTCTTCGAGGTTGAGGAGTTTTTGAATGCAAAGTTTGGATACCTCCCGGAAGCCTGAACTCGTGGAGTGACGTGGTACTTCGGGGCTCCGATGCTTCGGGAAACTGAGTTTTCTATGCATTGAAATCCTCAGGAATGATAAGCTCTCGGAGCCGATGTGTCAACCTTTCGGTGCTCAGATGTTCGGGGCTCCGGTACTTCGACATTCCGACACTTCGAGGATTCGGAGAACTCTATTTGATCTGAAATGAAATCTCTTGGATCTGATGTGTCCATGTGACATCACTATCGCTGACATGTCCACATGAAAGAGAGTGACAGATGTCACCCGAAATAGTACAGATGATGTACCCAAAGGGCCTGAAATGAGTGCCATGTGTCGACGATAGATGAATTCCATGTGTCTCCATAAATGAGTGTCACGCATCTCTGGCTCTTTGATGTTCCAGTGATCTATGCTTGTTGTAAACTAAAACCTCATGGATGGATGATATCCTAGATCTGACATGGCATTTCAGGGCTCCGGTGCTTCAGGGCTCCAAAGTTTTGGGGTTTTGTGAGACTTAAAGAAAGATGAGCTCGAACGCCCGAATACAGAATTCACAGAGTGAAACTTCATATTACTCTATGGTTAAACCTCGCATGATTCTGGAACTTCAAATGCACAAGAGTCATTGATTTGATTTGACTTTTGGATCTCCACCGTGGAAAATTTAATCTATCTGTTTTTCTTACAATCTAAGCCCAAAATGAATTGTTGAGTCTTTCTTTTTGGATGTTCCCTACAAAGGAATTGGTTGACCTGTTGCTTGCTCAATTAATGATAAACATGATGAAAATTATTTTCAAAGTCAAACTAGAACATGTAATCACCTTTCAAGAAAGAAAAATATGGTGCAAAATAAGTAAAGGCGGGTAGGAGGGCATTGGAGCTGAGTGATTAAATCATGGAGAATAAGCTTAGCAAACACAAAACAAAAATTAGACTTGATGGATGTATAGGGTAAATGATTGAAAGGGCAAGGGTGTATACCTAGGTTACAACATTGGCTCCAACTGGGGATAGCACTTCACTGTGAGGTGATAAGAACAATAGATCAGGTGCCTTACCTCTCAAAACCTCACTCCCACTTGTTGTAACTTACCTTTGTTTATGTCTATCAGCCATGTATATCTGCTTCTACTGACCTGTACACTATCTTCATCCTCTGATTCATTTTCATCTACATTGATAACCAAATATTTTAAAATAGGGTTCAACCTGATCTCTGCATTTGACCTCAACTTATTAATGAGTTTGGTACAAGTTTTTCTCATTATGGCTTGTACAACATGTTTTTCTCCCTCCTTCTCTTATGACTTTTCAATATCCTTCAAACCTCCTAGTTTTCTGGAACCAACCGAGTCTTTCATTAGTGCAAGCATGGTCCTCGTGACTTTTTGTTTGATGATTTAGCTTGACATCAAGTTTTGGTGTCACATGCAGCTCTCGGATTGGAACCTAGACATGATATTAGCATGTGATTGTGGAGGTTGTCGAGGGTGGTTTGGATCCACACTGCTCTGACTTTTGCAATCAACCACCAATTTCCACGTACTTCACAAGCTATATCATGGTTTCAATTGCGGAACCACTCTAGGATATTAACGTTCACGCGCGCTTTTTTTCCACAATGAAGTGTGAGTCGTCGATCAGTTTTTCAATTTGTGATATGGGTGACCCTACTATTTTAGTGCCCATGCTAAATTTTTATCCGTTCTTCTAACCATATTTAGAGATGGCACCAATTTTTTCATGTCCTCGAAAATAATATCAAACCAACAACACTAACACACCCCAATGCCTTTGTTTGGATATGGAGTCCTTATTCACACACAAACTAACTAATCAAATGCAAAATAAAAAGGAAAGCAGCTATGGTACAAGAGGGACCTTCCCTCGGTCTTTCAAGAAAAATAGTGTTTCAGGAAGCGCCCATTTACTGGGCCTCCAAAAATATTAGTATCACCCAGATTGTGTAAGACGAATGTATTATTCTCTAGAACCTCAACTACCTTAAAAGGACCAAACCAAAGGTTATCAAACTTACCATGCTTAGGATTTTCTTCCATTCTGGCATCCCATCTCAAGACCAAGTCTCCTTCTTGAAATATATCCTTGGTTTTCTTGTCAAAATCCAATTTGATCTTGTGCTGGTATGCCTCGGTTATTTGATTTAGTGCTTCTATATTTTGTTGAACCTCTATAATCTAAAAGATTCTCCTCTCGATGTCATTTGGCTCTTTCATTTCTTCCTGTAGGAATTTTATAACTGGTAGACCGATTTGAGTAGGGAAGACAACATCTATCCCATAGATTAGCTGAAATGGTGAGGTTCCCAAGGATCTCTTGGTGTTGATACTATCATCCAAAAAATCGTACTTAAGTTTAGAGTCCCATGATTTCTTGTTTTCAGTTAACAATTTATTGATGATCCTGATGATAGACTTGTTTGATGACTTGTCCAAACCATTCCCCTGAGGATAATAGGGTGTGGAATCTGTCAAAGAAATGTTATGGATGCCACATAAGTCGATCGTGGCTTTGGACTTGAATTCCTGGGAATCGTCTGTTAGAATCTTTCTAGGGTAGTGGAATCTGGCTAAGATATTGGTTTCCAAAAAGTTCATAATCACCTTGTCAGTAGCATTCCTAGTGAGCACAACCTCAATCCATTTGGTAAAGTAGTCAGTGGTAATGATGATCCACTTGTGCTTCCCACTGGAGGGTGGATTTATCTCACCTATGAAATCTAATCCCCATTGCTAAAAGGGGCCACTGGTAGCAATAGGTTTCAGGGGAAGTGAGAGAAATTTATGTTTGTCCACAAACTTTTGACATTCATTGCATGCCCTTACTATAGTGAATACATCAAAGAAAAGAGTGGGCCAGTGGTACCCTTCCCTTAGGATCTTGAGGGTTGTAGCTTTCCAATGCTAGTGTCCTCCACAAACTCCCCTTTGCATATTTGTTGTGTCTTGTTTAGCTTCATTTTCATGAAGAAATTTTAATAGGATGCCAACAGGATCCCTCCAATACAGGTTCTGATTTAAAATGCAGAATTTTATAGATTTTTATTTGAGATACCTAGCCTTCATCTTCTTCAAATCTAGTGGACATTCTAGATGTTGCAGATAGTAAATAACATATTTGTACCTACCCCTAGATGTTGCATATGTTACAGTTTGATTCTGATAATAACTTGGCAAGTCCCTACCCCTTAATCATATTGGTGGACTTTATGTGTAGATCATATTCCAACAATTTGACAATATGTTTCCCTCTTTTCCCTTCATTGTCTAGATGGACCTGAATCTCTTTGACATTTATACTAGGAACATAGGTTGTTATGTTAGATTGTAACACATACACCCTGAAGGCTTTCAATTCTTTGACCAATGCATAGGCCTTCTTTTCTAAAATTTCATACTTCAGCTCATCATCTCGGAGCGCTTTGTTGAAAAAGGATATGGGTTTTTCAATCCCTTTTTTATTCTTTTGTAGTAGCACAGCAGTAATGGTTTCCTCGGAGGTGAAAGAAAAGATAAATAACTCTTTGGCATAGTCAAGGCTAACTAATATAGGGGCTTCAACCAAATCTTGTATGATCCTTTGGAATGTTGATTTTTCCTCTAGTGACCACTTGATAACATCATCTTTCTTCAGCATGTTGGTGATAACCCTTATGATTTATGAAAAGTTTGGCACAAAGCACCTTAAAAAAATTATTCTTCCTATAAAAGACTGAATCGACTTCTTGTTTCTAGGGATTGCAATTTCCTGAATGGACTCCACTCTCTTAGGGTCTATTTTTATACCTCCTTCTGATATGATGTGACCTAGGAGTTTACCTTATGGCGTAGCAAAGTGGGACTTCTTGGGATTCAAAGAAATCTCATACCTTCTACATTTTTGAAAAATCTTCTCAAGGTGTTGTAAATGTTCATCATCTGATTTGGAGAAAATGATGATGCCATCCAAATATATAACCATAAATTTGTCTTTCTCCCCCACAAAGGATAAATTCATATCCCTCTAAAAGGTGGCCCATGCGTTCATCAACCCAAAAGGAATTTTTTCGTACATAAATGTCCCCCATGGTGTGGTGAATGTTGTTTGTTCTTTGTCTTCTTCACATACCTCTATCTAGTGATAACCAGAGTACCCGTCCATCAAGGATTATTTGTGGGAACCTACTACCCTTTGCAAAATATGGTCCATCTTAGGCAGGGGGTAGTTGACTTTTACGAAACACTTGTTGAGATTTTGGAAATCCACACACAAGTGTATTTCCCCACTCTTTTTTATCACAGTTACCAAGTTGCCCACCCACTCTGAGTACCTCAAGGGCACAATAATTCTAGCATAAAGCATTCTTTTCATCTCTTTTTCAATTATGGACATCAACATGGGATTAAATTGCCTGATCTTCTATTTGAATGGCTTAGAACCAACCTTCAGAGGGATCTTGTGTCGGATGATGTCAGTGTCAAATGTCTTCAAATATTCATACGACCAAATAAAAATATCAGTGAAATTTTTCATGAGTTCAGCGTACCTGTATTTTTGTTCTCGAGGTAGTGCCTTGGACAGTTTGACTATTTTGGGATTTTTAGCAGTCCTAATGTTGCATTCCATCACTTCTTCTTCTTGATTTTTTATGCCAGCTCCTCTAGAGACATTGTGATTGACAAATAACCTTTCCAGTGGAACTAGACCCCTGGGGATGTGGTTTGTTTTAATCTCCATGATGTTGTGGCCAGGCACTTTGTTCAACAACTGAGATGTTTGTTGATAATACAAATCATCATCTTCATCCTCTTGATCTATTGAGATACTGGAGAATTATTCAATGGTCTGTAGAAATATTTGTAGCTCCAAGTCGTCACTAAAGACTTGCCAGTGCTTTATGTTGTCTGGTATGGTTGTCCTATGTCTGAATTCCCCCTGATATTTGATATTTGGGCCAATGGGAGGTCTGAAGGTGTTGGAAGCCAATGCTAAATAATATTCCTTTTGATTTTCCTCTCTATGAATGAAGGAGATATTAAATGCCATAAAGAAGTTGTCAACCAGGTCCCACACCTTGTTCCTACATTGTTTGAGCCTCTGTTTCTTAGCTTGATAGATTATTTTGACTTGATTGATGATTAAATCAAAATCACCAAAAACTACCAAACTGTCAATGGCCATGTATTTGGTGGCCCTCAATCCAAGCGTGCACCAGAGCTTAATACTCAATTATATTGTTAGTAGTCTCGAATTCCAGCTTATAAGAGAGAATTATAATCTCTTGTGCAGGGGAAATGAGGACTATACCAGCCCTAGAACCTTCTTTTTATAAAGAGCCATCGAAATACATCCTCCAGACTTTGTTCTTTTGATCTGCCAGTGACTGATTTTTGCATTTTTTGACTGTAATTTCTAGTTCCTCATTCTTTAGATGAAAAACAGATGAGTCGATCTCATCCCCAACAACATAAATTGGGTGATTGCTCGAATTCTGATGGTAGTTGATGATATAGGCTAATCTAACCCCCCTGTATAGCCTCTTGTGTTCTCCCCCGAAAACAGGGATGGTGGAATATGTGAGGTCCATTTGTAATGACCCTCCAACCTTCTTGGCCCACATCCTAGACAAAAGCATACCAAGCTTGGGGGCAATGACATCCACAACGATGTCCATCACTACACTCTTCATGGGTAACTATGCCAAAGAAACCACCAGATCTTTTATTAATCCCAAACATTTGAATTTTTTGGAGTCAAAGGAGTAAAGGTCTTGGTAGGGCTTGGTGATCTCCAGACCTAGTTCCTCCATCACAACCTTAGGCATGACATTGTGTGAGGCACATGAGTCTATGAGACAGTTATGTAGGATCTTTTCATGGACATTTAAATATATGTAGAATGGTTGAGAGGCATCAAATCCATCCTAGATATGTGGGCCCACAGTAATGGATGGGTTATCATCCTGCAGACTAATTACATCAGAAATTACAACAGAAGTAGGTGGCTACAAAAACTTCATAATGGATTGTTTGAAAGGCTCATTTTTCAACTGTTCTGAGAAAGGAATAGGGATCTTGATCTTGCTCAACTCATTCTCTAGGATAAAATATGTGTGTGGCCTATCAACTTCCTTTACTTCAGGGACAACAGCTTTAAATGGAGGAGGCTGGTGAGATTTATCCAATGCACCCTTGCTTGGATTTGGCTTGGGAGAAACCTCTATTTTTTTGTTCTGATCAGAGCTGGTGGATTTTTGAGCAACTCTTCTAGGCCTCAAGTCATAGTTCATTTGGGGATGGCCTTAAACAACCCCCTCTTCCCCTATACCAATATCAAATTGATTTGATAGTTGTGTTACCTCATAATCTTGTTGTGTTAAGTGACTGGTGTAAAAATATGTTTCATTGAAAATCACAACAACATCACCATCTACATCCTTCTCCTCAATCTTATTGTTTTGGAAATGAGGTACTACTCTTTGATCATCGACATTCCTCCTCCCTCTCTGCATTATCTGAGGGGCATCATTCAGCCTTCTGAACTGTTTGGGCTTTTTGTTCCCAGCCCCTTGAAAATCTTTGTTTGGTTGTTTAGATTCCCATTTCATCTTAGCTATTTCAGATGTCAAATCCTTCAAATTTTTTATCATTTCATCAAGTTTGGGATCAGATGTGGTTGGGTTAGAGGAGGAAGGGGAATCCTCTCTCTATTTTTTCTTGTCCTTTTTAGATCTAGTATTTAACCTATATGATGCCAAGATGTTGGACTCAACCACAATGGTTGTTTCTTGCATGGACAACAAGGTGGTGGATATTCTCTCCCTCAATAGAAGAGAGAATTCTGCATAAAATGCATTGGCATAAGTGATCTTGGCAGAGGCTTCAGTTGGTTTTACCTCATCTAGGATTCTACCATACATCTTAATGAATCTCTTGGTGAATTCTGAAATAGACTCACCATTCTTTTTCTTAAGGGCCCCAAACTCAATGATGTAATAAAGATAATCCATTCTATCTCCCCATTGATTTATGAAATCTTCATCTAATGCATCAATATCTGTAATGGAGGCTAGAGGGAGGCCTCGGAACCATTTTCTTACCTCCCCGTCAAGGCTTTGTACAAACAACGTCATCCTCACATCTGCATAGTCAATGTTAAATTTGTTTGCAAAGTTGTAGAAGGCTACCAGATGTTCCTCCGTTGTAATATCCCCTTCCCCATTATATCTTAGTAAATATTTCATGTAATATGTGGCTGGGAGTGCATGTAAGCCTACATGAAACACTAGGGGTGCATATCTGGCAGCAATTATGGCATTCATCATGTTAGCAACCATTGCTTGGGCAATAGGAATCTGAAGATTTATTTGAGCTACAGGGGTGGATGTTGGACTGGATGATGAAGTAGAGGCATGAGTTGAAGGTGTTTGCGGTTATTTGGAATTTTGATTCTCGAGGATATCAAATTCAAATTACTTGTGAAAATGGACAAAAGTAGATTCTTTAGGTGCAGCTTTACCCTTGGGAGGCGAGGTATATCTATGAGCTAAGGTGGATTTTCTTATTTTCCTTTCTGGATCAGAGACTATTGTGTCCTTCTCAGGGTTGGGATGAGCCTTAGTGGCTTTGATGTGGTCATATTTGGATCTCTTGAGTCATTTTCTAGGAGCCAGTATTTATTTAGTGAAGTTTACTCAGTGGAGTCGCCAGGTGAAAGATGGAAGTTTGAAGGTGTTTGATCTTTTTTCACCATCAAAGGTTAGATTTGATCGTTGTTGTTCTCCTGGGGAAAGATATTTCATTACTCTATTCCCCAGCAATAGCACCAGAAGATGTTGGTCCTAAAGTCTGCACCTGGCTGCTAAAGGGAAGAGTTAGGCCACCTCAAGTTTAGAATGATTGGTTTTTTTATTTTTTTGGTCGGTTAGAGGGTTGGTTTTACCAAGACAAGAGCATGGTGGGGTTGGAAAAATGATATGGATGAGGTTCATCCTTGGATGGTGGCACACAAATGACAGACAAGTGAAATAATAGAGATAAAAACAAAGGCAAGTGTCGGCGTCAGGTCATGTGTTCAGTTGGGGTGTTGTCATAGAAAATAAACTCAACCAAAATAGATCAAGCACAGAATCCTAAATCATGTGAAGTACCTTCATTCTACATCACTTATTGTCTTTTAGATGTGTTATGTGCAAGGAATTTATTTTCAAAAATGAACATGAGATGGCATGTGTTTGAACTGCCCATGCATGTGTACTTTAGCATCTTGTGGGAAAATAGATATAAGAATTCATATCCTACGATCTATGATTTATTCTTGGCCAAATTGTATTTCATTATTTTTCATCAAGAATGTCCAAGGATTTCCAAACAAGCAAAGAATACCATCTCACTTATTGGAAATTGGTATCTTGAAGAGAAATTCACTTACTTTAGGATTTTTGGAGCCACTGGGGCCCCACATTTATTACTAGCCTATGTACCAAACAGATTGGTACTAGGATAAATCTGTTACCAGACTATCCTACAAAGGTTCAATGCCTCCTTAGTCAAATATAAAAAGAGAGTATTTATCACGTATGGATTTCAATTGGGTTATTACTTTGTTAAAGATACCACACAAGCAAGGAAGGAGATTTTAATTCATTTGGAATACAGGTTTGGGATTGGAAGATACCACAAACAATATCCTAAAAGGTTAGTGTTGAAGCACTTTTAAAAAGTGGTGGTGTATTGACCTTATTCCCATGACAATTTTTATGATGAAGTTTTTACATAGAATTCCCACAGTTGGGATGAGTTCATTTAGAGGAAATCCCAACCCAATCTTACTAATTTTAAAACCCTATCCATGGATGAGAAAGTAGAGCTTATTAATCAAATTTCTGAAGTTGTTTTCCAAGGAGTGGTAGTCAAAAGAGAAAATGAATAAGATAGAAAAGAAAAGGAAGTTAGAGTGAAAGAAAAGATTAAACGATCATCCCATGAGGCATAGAAAAAAAAGGTAGTACAAGAGCTAGAACAACAGAGGAAGGTCAAGGAGAAACTAAAAAAGAAAGAAGCAGAATAGGCCACTCAAGGGAAGTTTCTACAAGGAGAGGTTAGCACAGGACTAGAATAGGATAAAGGGGAGATACAAGGAGGCTATCCAAATTCTATGACATCAACTGATTCACATAAAGATGTTCTTTTCATAGGGATTCCTTCTCCTAACATTGTGGACCTTACTAAGGATGATGATGACGATGATATGGAAACTGTGAAGGTCTTGATCTTGGATGAGTCTAATCCAGACTAGGGGAGCTCACTTTTAGTTGATATGTGACTAGAGGGAACACCCTTAGATACCAATGTAGTCGAGAAATATCCAACACTATGTGTAGAGGTGTTATAGCCACTTAAAGAAGAAAAGGCACAATATATTGATGCATGTAAGGAGAGTGAGGAACATAGGAAAAATGACACAACACATGGGCAGGAAAAAACTGAAATAGAAAGAGAGCATGAAGAGCATCAGGAGAAGACTACATATGAAAGTGGGCAAGCAGAAGATCATACCACTGCTCCAACAAATGAGGAAACAATTGTCGATCCATCCACTACCTCTTTTCCCAAGGATGGAACATAACAGGTAGTGACAGTTGAAAATATACCAGATGATGCATCAGCCCCAGATCAAATTATTGATATATCTATAGGAGAAGGAGTTGAGAAGACTAGAAAAGAAAAATAGATTGGCTCCCTGAAGAGCCAAGAACTAAGAAAATGACAAATAAGGAAGTGGAGGAGATGGGAAAATCGGTAGTAGCAATGGATAAGGAAAAAACTCACGTCCTAGGGAACTTTCATAGCCCAGGAAGCATGGGAAATATGTTGGCATGGGGTGACCAACCAATCCTAGAGCCCTTAGATGAAGTAGTTAATATTGAGTCAATAGATTATGACATAAAGAGGCAATTGTTGGTAAAAATAACACAGAGGAAGAGAAAATTAACTTTAGACACCACTATGATTATGACCTATGAGTAAACCTTGCTTGTGTTGATATTATGATAGTTGCGGGAGGTATTAACCTCTACATGTAACCTTTGACGAGTCTAGAATATTTTGGGAAGAAAGAGAAACCCTAGAAGGTTAGGAAATAACCTTAGAAGACAAGTCGACTCAATATAATAATTTATATTAAATTAGTATCCTTCAGAAGTAGAATTCGGCCCAGTTAGATAACTTGGAGGACTATAAATAAGAGGGCGTTGGAGCTCATTTGTCACACTCACTCCCACAATTGCATAAGGACAAGTGGTGTGCATGACTGGAGGAGAGTTGCAGCTGCTATAGTGGTGACTTGGTCTTTGTTTATGGTTGGACTTTCTTCTTGGTTATGGTTTGGACTTTCTGGTTGGTACGCTAGCTCTGGAGAGAGGTATTCTACCTTGGTTGGATATTGGTTCTAGGGTTTGCTTCCGGAATTATTTTGTATGTCAAGGTTAAGGTGCTTGAGAGTGACATTTGTGCCTATGGTTGGGTGACAATATTGAGATTTTTTATATGGTGAAACGTGTTGGTTGTGGAGCCTGATTATCTTCTTGATTCATTAGTATTGTTTTTAACCATTTTTATACCCCATGAAGATTGTACACCCTGGAATATTGTACACCCCTCCACGTGGGGGGGGTTGCAAGGGGGGATTTCCCACTTTACAGGGTCCAAGGAGATCATCCCCCTGGCTAGGGGGTCTGGGGGCCTGCGGGGATTCAAGGAAAGCGTCTCCCGATGGGGGTTCTGGGATGAAGCCCCCGAAGGAAAAATTGCCTTGTAAATGTATATTGTAATTTCATAGTAAATCTGGACTGTTCATTATAAGGTCGCAGATCAGACAGTAGATATTATGTTAGGGTTTTTTTCCCTAGAAAGAAACCCTCTTTTATGAGGGAATTGTATTGTGGTTGTGTATGAGCATGATTATTGTATTCTGAGAGAGGAGACTGTGAGAGAAATAAGAGGAAATTACACCAAGTATGTTGTAGGTTGTATCCCTTCATTTTGTTGGATAATAAAAAGTAATAACCTGGAAATTTCTCTATTGGATGTAGCCCACACTGGGTGAACCATGTATATATGTGTCTCTATTGTATTTTGTATCTTTTGTGTTTTATTTCCGCATTTGTTTTATTTTAATTATTTGTAATCCTGCTTTTCTAACAAAACGAGCACACCTTTTATTCTAATAGGTTATGGGCCCACTCTATCTTCGGACAGTCTAACCACTAGAAGGTAGATTGGGAATATTTGCTCAGTTGCAGTGAAAGTTTTGTTGCAGCAATGAAACCCTAACACTCGTGTTGAGGCACCTTAAGGGAAGCGCTTGACCTAATTCATGGATAACCTAGTGCACCCTAGCCTAGCGCACCTCCTGGTACTCTCAGCAAGCCAAGACGTCAAGTTTGAAATTTTGGTCAAAGTCAACATTTGACCAATTCAAAATCTAAGGTTGACCAGTCAAAAGTCAAAATGGAAGGCAGTTATGAAGACAGAAGACCTAGCATGAATAAAGTGTATGTTGTGCAAAAGAGAGATCTACAAAAAGGAACATTATGAGGCTTACCAATCCTCTAGCAGCTAAACCTCTAGTCCATCAAAGTCATTCTAAGGTTTACTGTCAGAGTTGAGTAACAAAGGTATGTATCTATACATGTTCTTTTAATTTGTATCATTAGCATTAGTGTGTTTGTAGGGAATGCACAAGGGATATTGTCCAAAGCAGTGATCTTGGATTCAGTGCATTCAAAAGATCAACACACTCTCCAAATTTGACTTGATATATTTTTGGTTTTTATGGCATTATGAACTTCTAGTACTCAAATTTATAAGCTAACTTCAGTCAAAGATATTATAAGGTTGAGATCGTATTCTCTAACTCAGTTTTCTATGAAGAAAGCATATTGTTTTAAGTTTAAGGGACATGTCGGAAAGGATACTTGTCCCAGAAGAAAACAAATTCAAGTGGAACAATAGCAAGACTCCAGGTTTTCATATCAAGTTTGGCATCTTTATTATTGTCACTTAAGTGAGTATTGATAAGTACTTAGTAGCTTATACTACTCAGTGTACTTATTTTGCAAATATGAATTTACACCTACTCTAGGATATATTTCTTGTTCTTGTTCTCGGACTAGATCATCTTAGTAATGTTACCAAGAAACTATCCTTCATATGAAAGATGTTGTATCGAGAGAATTGTTGTTCTTGTTGTCTCAGGCAGGTTATTTCATGAAGTCTATCATGAAGATGTATTTCCACATACCCTTGTGAAATATGTGGACAAACCTTTGGTGAACAATATTTGTGGAAGATGTCATAGAATAAGTTTATAAGGATGAAACAATGCTTGCAACAACTGCCAGATGGGAAGCAATCATAACAAATAGAAGAAAAAAAAGTAAAAAGATTTAGAGGAATTCAGTAATCAAAAGGAGACCAGAACAAGATTTTGATAATTTTCATAAAGCAAAGAGAGATGCAAAATATGGAAGCATGGAATCTTTAAAATAGAGGGAATTGATTGCAAAATTCTAAAAACATGCAGTCTCAGAATAAAAACAAGGAAGTTCTAGACATTTCTCATTCAAGCATGAAGTTGGAATTAGGAGGGAGATAATCCCCAATGATATGGTTCATTGAAAAATCCATGAAGACTTATAAATGGAAGCTTTAATAGATACAAGGTGAGATTCGGGCCTAGAGGGTTCTCCTAGAAGGAGGGAAAAGACTATGATGATAGCTTGTTCCAGTAACCAGATATATCTCTACATCAGCCATTATATCTCTTTCAGTATCCATGGGTTGTAGTTTACATCAGATGGATGTAAAGATTTTTATTCTCAAGAGATTAATTGAAGAAGAAGCATATGTAGAGAAACCTCAAGGTTTTGAGGTATACCAGAAAGAGACCCATGAATGTAGATGGAAGAAGACCATGTATGGATTCAAGAAACTTGATGCAGAGCCTCTCACGTACAACAGAAGCGTGGTGAAAATTTCCTATGACAGAGGAAGTGTATCGAAATAGTTCTTCAAAATTTCATGATAATGGATTGTAAATCCATAGAAAAATCACATGATGACAGATCTAAAGAATTTCAAAGACTCTAATCCAGTAGACCCATCCATGTATCGACAATTGAATGGCTCATTGATGTATTTGGAGAATATCCAGCCGGATATTTTCTTTGTTGTGAAAGTAGTTCCATGTGGAACCTAGCCATGAGAATTGAATAATTGCAAAGCATGACTTGAAATGTCTTCGTGGGAAGTTTGAGTGATATACAACTGCATGGATTTATTGATTCATATTAGAAAAGAAGTGCAGATAACAAAAGAAGTGTTTCTTGGATATGTTTCAATTTGAGCTTTGCCACGATATCATGGGCTAGAAAGAAATAGAATTTTGTTGCACTCAACACTGTAGAAGCAGAGTATATTGTAGGATGTGATACTTGTATGGAAGCAGTGTGGCTTCATAAGCTGGTTTCTAGAGTATTTGATCAGGTGTTGGATTTGACCATGATATATTGTGATAACTAGAGCTGTGTGAAGCTCTCAGAGAACTCGATGTTCCATGACAGGTCGAAGCACATTGAGATAAAATATTATTTTCTCTGTGAGAAAGTCTATAGGGGAGAAGTAGTTCTCCAGTATATCTCTATTGACGAGAAGATAGCAGATAGTTTTGGTAAATCCTCTGTCGAAGATGAAAAGTTTGTGTACTTAAGGGACAAGATGAGACTCATAG
This sequence comes from Picea engelmannii, assembly GCA_009831015.1. Taxonomy (NCBI): domain Eukaryota; kingdom Viridiplantae; phylum Streptophyta; class Pinopsida; order Pinales; family Pinaceae; genus Picea; species Picea engelmannii. Next base: position 400,575 of record ML787782.1, read on the forward strand.
AGATGACTTCCTTATTGGAAAGGGAAGTGATTACTCCCCAATTTGGGAGGGATAACTGATATGTTATTGATATATGGACAGTCATTTTCTAGTTTGGAAAATGGTCCAGGTTGGGTAGTCACTTTCTAGTACAGAAAGTGGTCCAGGATTTTTGATGGAAAGTCATTTTCCAGTTAAGAAAATGGTCCATAATGGACATTCATAGTCTGACATATTGTTGGTGTACCTTAGACATCAATTCCCCTTATGTCTAGTGTGGGGTAATGGTCTAGGACAGTCATTCCCCTTGGTATTCACTCTGATAAGTTCTCGAGCAGAATGGTCTGCCTCTCTGAGAAATCATTCTTTTCAAGTTCACATTTATGAGTAGTTTCGAAGAATGGTTTGATGTAGGAGGTTGGTGTAGGACATTCATTTCTATAGGAAATGGTCTGGACAGTCATTCCCTAGTGAAGACTCATTCTCTCTAGGTTGCATTGTGAATCGTTCCAAAAGAATGGCCCAGTTAGGTTGAATGGTCCAAGTTTAGCAATCAGGGACAATTATTCTTCTATGCTTGGGAAGAATAGTACAGACATCCCATGGCTAATGTTTAACTTTTCGAGGGTAGATTCTCTTCCAAAATATCACAAATGTGAGTGGAAGAATGGCTCAAATGACTCAGTTTATATCATGACATTGTTGATTCAGGTTGATATCAGAGATGATATGATTGTTATGGAAACTGTGTCTCTAGACAATAGTTGTATGCTACTGTGGTGGATGTGATCCACTAGTAGTCACTATGTGTCACTATCTAGTAGTCGTGTGCTACTAGGAGTGGTTGTGTACCACTGGATAGTTGTTGTATACTACTATGAATAGACACGGTTATGTTTTATTGGGTGGCATTGTAGAAGTTGTATTCTACTACCTGATTGCCATGGATACCACCACTAGTGTTGGAGATGATTTCCAACAAGATGGATATTCATTACGTTGATGGAAAAACATTCTCCAAGCAAAGAATGGTCCTGGCAGAATGAATTGTTGGTGGATAGAAATTATCCCTGTGGAGAATGGTCCAAGTTGATAGATTGTTGATGTATAATGGACTAGTATTTTTCATGAGGCATATTTATTGGCTCAATCAGGCTGAATAGTCCACCTCCTAAGGACATGACGTCTCGATTAGGGTGGTTTATACGAGATCGGTATTTTCTAAGGAATATGGGTAGAGATTGATCTCTATGGTACATATGACCCAATTAGAAAATAGTCTGAGACTGACATTCGTGTAGGAATGGTATATGTATCCCATAGGGTGGATTTTAGTATGTGGGAGGACTAACATTCTTCTAGGACGTAGCTCCAGATTAGAAGAATGATCTTTGTAGCCCATTGTGGGGCTTTTAGCATCTGTTGGGACAACTATTCTTCTAGGATCTATGTACGAATTAGAAGAATGGTTATTGTATCACTCTTTTGAGTGAGTGAATTATTCATCATATGGCCTCGATAGATGATGTAGTTGATGCTATCAGATGATACTTATAGTGGTGATGTTTCTCATAAGTTCACTACTACATATTGAAAAAATTGTGACGACTACTTGCGATGAAAGTACTCTTTCGTCGCAAAATTCAAGAGAAAAGGTTCAATTTTTCAATTTTGATCTAAATCCACCTTGTATTCGTCGCTCTATCGATGGAAGCAAACTTTTGTCTGTTTTGCAACGATAATAAATATGGTGGACTACTATCTCAATTTCGACAAACTTGTGTTTTTTTCACAAGAGCAATGTTCACTATTGACCATTACACTTTTTGATACTATCCATATTGACTGTTATACATTTTAACAAAGTCTAAATTGATATAGTCAATGTTCATCGCAAGAGCGACGAATTGACCAGTATGACTATTCATGTTGGCCCTTGACCAAGTTTTGGGAGATCCTTGGTCAATTTGACCTATTTTGGGACTTCGACAGCCTGTCGAAGGCAGAGCGCAAGACGAAGCGGAGATCATGGGATCTCGACCCCTTTTTGGGTCCTTTTTTGGATTTGGGATTATGTAACGGGTATGGGATGTCATCCCATGGGTTTACCCATGTTTAGGCATAGTTTGTATGTATAAATAGATGTTAAAGCAATGTAGTGAGTACGAATGGCTAAGTGCTATATCTATGTGATCGAAGGATTGTAAGTGCTCTGTGCATACTGTGTGAGAATTGCAGAGATATGTGCAAGTAATTGTAAGAAGGATTGGTGTTGTACCCTAGCTCTAAGAAGGAGGATATGGCGGAGTGTGCGCAGATCTCTTGTCTTCTGCGAAGTAGGATTTTGATGTTATGTTCCTGTAAGAAGCTTTATCGAAGATAATAAAGAATAAGATTTGGTAGATGTAGCCCCGGGGTGGGGGTGAACTACATACATGTTGTGTTGCTATGCTTTGTGCAATGTCTTGATGTGTTTATGTCTTTACTTTCTAAGTGATTTGATATAGATAGATAGATATGTTTATACTTTGTGCTAACGATGTATATGGATGATTAAATCTGGCCTATGTGAATGTGCTTAGTGCTTGAATCTTCTAGATCTAATCTACCTCTCTATGATAAGTGCTAGATAAATCAGATATGAATGAATGATGTGATGTTCTCTTTTATCTGCGGAGTAGATAGTGGTTAAATATTGATGAAATGTTGGTGCTAAGTGCTCTGTTAAGTATTAAAATCACATATCTATGTCCCAGCTAAGGTTGCAGATACCTGAGTCCTACACCCACCCTTGCCTCTACCTCGGGTGAGACTTCATCTGCTTCGCAGGTGTTGCCGAAAGGGCCAGTATTTAGGGTTTTGTTGGCATGTTGTTGTAGCGTTGAACCCTAGGTCTGCCCCTGTGCCAACAAATGGTTTTGTTGTTGGGACCTGAAACTGTGATTGTTGGGAACTGAGGAAGAAGAAGGCTTGACCTGAAACTATGATTGTTGGGAACTAAGGAAGAAGAAGCTTTGTGCAAAGATCTGACCTCAAACTATGAAATCTCTGTGCGTAGATCTGTTTCCCTAGTGCACAACATTCTACTTGACCTGTGAAGCTTTGTGCCAAGAAAAGAGGTCAGATCTGAAGAAAAGAGGTAAGATCTGCAAGTTTTGTACTCTGATAAAGGTAAGAATAGTGAAAAGTTCTATATCTAAAATATTTGTGCTCTGTAGAAGTAAAATAAGTGGAAATTTTTGTTTCAACAGTATGGATCTAGGTATGTTTGATAGATTATGTCCTAGCTTGAAAACTAGGGCACTAATAGATGAAAGAAGGTTTGATATGCATAGATCTATCAAAATAGTGAAAGATATGTTATACCTATGTATAGAAAGAATCTTTGGACTAATAAGTGGATGCAGGATCCTAGAAATAAATTTTTGTAGGTTATCTACCATGATCCTAGCACGCAGTACAGGAAGAGTTGGGAATCATTTAAAAGAAAGAGAGGATTAACCCTCTGTTATAGTTGCAGAAAATCAGGACATCTTGCTAAGGCATTCCCTGGGAGAAGACCTAGTTTTCTTTGTTGCAAAGCTATGGACCATGAAGTATTGGATTTCCCTAGAATGATTGTTAAGCTTGAAGGAATGAACAGGATACAAGAAAACCCTAAGGCAAATCCAGAAACTATGATTATGGAAGCACCCCAGAAAGAATCAGAGAAAGTAGTGCTACATATAAAAGAAACCCTGAATGACCACCGACATGTCAGCTTATCAGAGATATTCAAAGAAAAATCATGCATAGAAGCAAGAATAGGAGACTTTGACATTAACTGTGTTCTAGATGAGGAAACATAGGTGAATATCATGACAGAAAGAACTTGGGAAATTTTAGGAAAGCATGTTATGATTCCTTCATTGGGAGGAATAGGTTTATTTAGAGGAAAGTTGATAAACCTATGTGGAAATCTCACCCATATATCTATGGATTCCAATGGAACTTCAATAGAGGAGGATTTCAAGATTGTTAAATTTATTAAGGATCAAACCCCATTTACCATGTTACTAGGAAAGCCTTGGATTGAAAGAGATCATGCCAGAAGGAAAGAAGAAGAAGAAGTTTTAAAGAAGAAGAAGCAAGAGCTAAAAGATTTCATGATTAGAAGGATCGCACACTTGATTGAAGAACAGAAGAATAGATCGAAGCTATTTAACAACAGAGAACCAGATGTCAAAGTTACAAGAACACTAGAATACCCACAGAAGATTGAAGTACCTATTCCAGATAAAGAAGAAGTATCACCCTCGAATCTTAGGAAAGAATATCAACAATGTGAAGTAACTATGCCAAAAGAAGATAAGAATCAGAATGGAAAATGGAATACCGAGATGAAGCTCACTGGAAAGAAGGCCAGAAAGTTAAGTAAGAAGAGAGCTAAGATCGAAAAGTTACAGAAAGTTCCAGAGGGAACTTCGGAAAAGGACAATTTGCAAAATTGGAACTTTCTCGGGATAATAGAACAGCGTCACATGGCACTTCGCCAGGGTGAAGCAATATAGCCGTTGGGACCAATATAATCGTTCGACCGACCCCACGAACAGGTAGAAAGGCATTTATGGTTCACCACTAGACCGTTGGACCATGTCATAATGAATAGAACAAATTTAATGAAGGTTTCTCACCCATTGCAAGAGATCTGTTACCAAGTTATCTATTTATCCCATCGCGCTATGCACCAAGAACACTTTTTCTAACCGTGAATCTAAGCCTGCAGACTTGTTGATTTTACACAGCGATTATTGCGATATTTCCCTCTATCCCATTACAGTGTCTAAGTTACTCCTCAAACCCAAGATTTCCAACCCTGAGCGTGTATGTTGGACGAGTTCAACGCTGCAAAGAAATTTTTTGAAGAATTTTTGATCGAAATCATGACTGAAAGATTCATGTCGATGTCAGCAGGTGTCCAAGTGTCATCGACAACAGGACTACAAGCCTCTCTGTCGACTGTTCGCGAAGCCGGACCATCCCATCCATCAGCAGAGAAGAGAACAAAGACAAAAGACAACCTAGAAAATGCGAAGTTGATTCCATCCATATTTCCCTATTGCATCCCGCCTCTGGCTGGCCCGGTGAATCGTGAAAGTGTTCCACGAGATTTTGAGTACACCATAGTTATTGTGTACCTCCTGAAGGGAATACGCGTAGTTTGAACAGACCAGGAAAAGATCACAGCATTGAAGTTCAGCAACTTCAACCTCATATATGGCAAGATCTATGGTATGCTCACCCCATACAAGTACCTAACTAGAACTGAAGGGAAGAACTCGAAGATCATCCCTCAGCCGTGGACAATGAACCTCGCGTAGTCCACCCTACTAAATGTCTTGAAGATCCCACACTTTGGATGACACCAGGAAGTCAATGCATGTGTCAAGTTGTTGTTGTTGTGTTACAATGGAAGCTACTTATGGATATACCTCTGCATTACAGTTGACCCAATGTTGATCCACAAGATCACAGGACTGAGTATGCAAGGACCTGACCCGCAGGACTTTATCCAAGAAAAGTCGCAGATCATGCACTAGCATAGAAGATCAAGGATACATATGGAAATGTCGAGAAGGGAACAAGAGGCTACAACATAGTTTCCATATAGAGTGGCACAGTGTTCCTATCATGCCAACTGATAGCTGGAAAGTTAGTAAGGAAGAACCGACCTACGCAGGTCACCGACTTTGTCATTGACCTCGCAGGGAAGTGCATGGAAGGCCTACAAATGAACTGGGAAAAGTACCTAGTTAACCAGTTGGAGATAGACTGTCGAGAAGCACAGGATCAGGGTTATGAATTTCATTTCATCTATCTCCTCATCCTCATTTCATTTTTTTCCTGGGAGATGTCGGAAGGTGAGACCTTCCCAGACATAGAGTCATTTTAACCCTGTAGTATTCAAGTGACATGAACAAGAAGTGGCATTCAAATGTTTTGTTTCATACATATTACCTATAGCTAAAGATATTCATCGAATCTAAGCCTCGCATGACCCCTAACACCTTACAAAGGTTCCGAACCTTGATGAATTTCAGCACAGATCGACACTTCACCTACATTACAGTGCGTGCAGATGAACATAAAGAGCAGATCCAATCATATTATAAACTTACAGAAGAAGACCTTGAGGAGATCACTAAGGAATGGTCCACTGACCTGCTTATCCCCGCCAACCCTGTCGAGATAAGGACACTCATAAAGAACAGAATACACCCGGAACTAGCAAACAGAAAAAGACTGAGGAGGTCCAAAATTTAAGCAGCACCTCAGGAAAGACTGCTTCAGTGTCACCTGACCGAGGGGGTGATGACGAAGTAGAAGATGAATAGAATCCAAGAAAAGTAACACCACTCAGAGATGAGGTTGACCCATTGAAGAAGAGGAAGGTTTCCCCCTCGAAACCTTCTTCCTGAAAGAAATCGAAAGCCACCATGACCAAGATGCAGACTGTCCTCACCTCTGATGATTTTGACTTCATCATCGCAGCCCTAAACGATGCTTCACTGGAAATAGCAGAAAAAAAAGAAGCCAAACAGGAAGCAATGTATGGTAGGATTGAATTCGAACTACGAGGGGTACATCAGGCCCTTCAGTCCAATTGCATAGTCTCCACTGCGCCTCTGCCATTGGGATAACCAGAGTTGGGAAATTAATCATCCTAACTCCATCGATTAGCTGATACAATCGAAGCTCACCTTCAAAAAGCACAAGAGGAAATAGAACAAGACAACCAGGCTTTGATGCAAGTACAAGGCATACTTGTAGAACAGCGTCGAGCTACAAAACAAGAAAAGATTGTTCTTCAAGCAAAGTTCGATGAAGAAAAAGAACAAATGCAAGAAGGAAAAGAATAGTTGCTCATAGAGAAACTCAAAGTAAAATAAGTGATCAGCGGAGCACTTCACTCTGTAATAGTATTAGAAATAAAGGCATAGGACTGAGTCACGCAGCAAGTAGATCAACTCACGGAAGCTATATAGCAGCTACAGCAATGCATAGCAGACTTAGAGCTCCGCACAGTGCCCAAAAATCCACAGAAAGTAAGGGATCAAAGAGAAGCAACCACCAAGAGTGCAGTTGAAACGCTAAAGGCCCTTACCATGGAATGTAAGAAAATCATTGATCGTAGTGCCCAGACCTACGAGCAACTCATTGAGACTCTAGAACTGAAGGAACTAGACTCGCGGCTCCAAGAGGAAAAGTTTCAAGCCGAAATGATACAGGCGCAGTTGAAGCCCCTACAAGTTGTGGAAAGAATGAAGAGATCCCAACAGAAACGCACCGCCCAGTAGTAGATCCACACTATCCAGAGTAGAGTTATGGAAGTAACTCAAAGGCTCCAACCTGTACAAGATAAGGATTACCAATTGTTCGCAGAGGTTGAAGGCATGAAGCAGGTTTTCACTACAACTAAACAGTGCTTGGAGGGACCACTCAAAGACGCAGTCATCCAAGAGTTTGTTGAACAGGAGGTTATGGCACAGCAACAAGTCCAAGAAGCTTGATCCACGCTCGAGGATTTTGAGGCAGAACTACCTAGATCAGAGTGACTCAGGACAAGTCACGGGTGAGTTTTGGGGGCCTTTTGGCCCTTGATCAAGTTTTGGGAGATCCTTGGTCAATTTGACCTATTTTGGGACTTTGACATCCTATCGAAGGCAGAGCCCAAGATAAAGCAGAGATCGTGGGATCTCAGCTTCTTTTTGGGTCCTTTTTGGCATTTGGGATTACGTAATGAGTATGGGAATGTTGGCCCATGGGTTTACCCATGTTTAGGCCTAGTTTGTATGTATAAATAGATGTTAAAGCAATGTAGTGAGTACGAATGGCTAAGTTCTAGATCTATGTGATCGAAGGATTGTAAGTGCTCTGTACATATTGTGTGAGACTTGTAGAGCTACGTGCAAGTAATTGTAAGAAGGCTTGGTGTTGTACCCTAGCTCAAAGAAGTAGTATCTGGAGGAGTGCGCACAGATATCCTATCTTCTGCGGAGTAGGATTTTGATGCTATGTGCCTGTAAGAAGCTTGACTGAAGATAATAAAGAAGAAGAGTTGGTGGACGTATCCCCAGGGTGGGGGTGAACCACATACATGATGTGTTTCTATGCTTTGTGCAATGTCTAGATGTGTTTATGTCTTTACTTGCTAAGTGCTTTGATATAGATAGATAGATATGTTTATGCTTTGTGCTAATGATGTATATGGATGATTAAATCTGACCTATGTGAATGTGCTTAGTTCTTGAATCCGCTAGATCGAATCTACCTCTCTATGATAAGTGCTAGATACATCAGATCTGAATGAATGATGCAATGCTTTGTTTTATCTGTGGAGTAGATAGTGGTTAAATATTGATGAATTGTCGGTGCTAAGTGCTCTGTTAAGTATTACAATCACATATCTGTGTCCCAGTTAAGGTTGCAGACACCTGAGTCCTGCAACCACCCTTGCCTCTACTTCGGGTGAGACTTCATTTGCTTTGCAGGTGTTACCGAAAGGGCCAGCAGTTAGGGTTTTGTAGGTGTGTTGTTGTAGCATTGAACCCTGGGTCTACCCCTGTGCCAAAAGTCCCCGTATTCGACAAAGTGACCTAAATATAACAAATAAATAGGTAAAAAAAGAAATATTTAGTTCACGGTCGTCGCAATTGCGACGATGGTGACCTAAATTGACATATAAATATTTGACGATTTAAATATGTTGCGACAATATTTCTATAACAACGGCGGTTCCGAAAGGGTATTTCTGTGCGGAAGAATGTCGCGGAATATAGTTAGAGGTGGGGAAAAAAGTAAAGCGGGTGAAAAGGGTGATGGTAGATGTTATTTTTCCTTGCAAAAAATGTTTTTTTTTTAAGTAAAAAAGAGAGGTGTATCCTATTCGTATCCTATTCTGCCTAACAGAAGGAAACCGAGACAGTTGCCTTCCTATGCAGCTTGTTTGCAAAAATAATGGTTTGCCATCTGTCCTGCCCGAAGGAAACCAGGACGGATGGCAGCCATGAGTCTGAAACTATTTCCAAAGCTTACGACTGGCAGCATAATGTAAGTCTAACAGGGCTAAAGTTCTAGATCTAAACAAAATCAAATTTATGATCATAACATTCATAGTAGGAATTACCCGATGCCTTCATCAACTCCGTCATTTCTTCCCAAGATGGCTTGAATCGTGAAGGGCTAAGTGCATGTTGGGCAATGTCTCCCAGGTGACGTGTTTGAATAGGTATCGTACAACATGTCAAGGCGCTGGTGGATTTGGAGGGCTCAGTGGATTTGGTCATCCACCTGGCTCCTTGCTTCAAAAATTAGCACCAAGTGGTCCGGGTGGAGCTGTGGAGGCAGGTCATGTCATTCTTCCTGAGTAGAGGAGAGGGAGAGTGGCTTCGGAGCCCTGCCACCCTCCTTTGCTTGGATGTCCTCTGTGTCTTCACTCTCGCACCCATCATGTTGTCCTCTCCAAGCTTCCTGTTGGTCCGATTCCTTTGAAACTTGGTCTGCTGATGGGTTCATATTTGCCTCCACATCGACCAGGGACTCCTCTTCAACATAACAAGTTGTAGGCTCCCATTCTATGTCGCCCTCCTTGTGACTATGCGTCAGTGATGTTGCCCGTGGCCTAGCTTCTTCCAGAAATCATGTTGACGGATCCCAATTATCTGGCACAATGAAGAGGAGGTGTTTCGGAGGAAATTGGAAGGGTTCTTCTGGAACAATCTCCTACACATAAGCCATGGGATTCTTCCTATGATTCTTGGTCTTACGGGCTCATTGCTTTCGCGCTATGGATAGCGCCTTCTCAAATTTATGTTGGCGATTCCTTCTAGATTCAAATTCATTCCATGATGCGCCTCTGCGAGGCTAGCCTCTACGAGGACGGCCTCTTGCCCTTGGCATATGTATAATGAGGACTGTAACCAGAACATCAGCCTGGAGGCTAGCATTGCACCTGCTCCCTGGAATTTCAAACCTCGTCTGGAAAACCTCACAATACAATGCATCTCTTGCATAGCTACTGATAAACATGGCTGTGAGCATGATAGGCTTGGCTATTAAGGTTGATCCTTTAGTGCTCTGTGCACCCGTCCTCTCCATGTGTGCGAGAGGCCTCGTCCCAAAGCCTTGGAAGCTCGAGCTTGCTCCCATCTTAATGGTGAGGGGATGGGAGTGGGTGGCCCGTATTTAAGGCTCTGCCCAGCTCATCATCGCGTGGCCCATCCTCTCTACATGTCACCCCATCTGGGGATAGGAAATCCTTGTTGGCAAGAGCTTGACATCGGTCTGAGATATGTGAGCTTTCATAGGTGTGTGCCTCCCAGCAGATGTGTTCCCTCTCCGTTGCTACCCCTTCATTGGCCATGCAGTCTGCCACCCTGTTTGCTTCTCTTTTCGCATGAGAGGGTATGATGCTGAGGAGGGCCCCAAATCTCTCTAGCAACCCTGAGAGTCACCAACTGGGTGAGATTTTCATCAGCCTTTCCCCATGGATGATTTTGGTGATTAGTTGAATGACAATTTGGGAGTCCCCCTCCAGGATAAGCTTGCGGTAGTTCTTATCCATCACTACTTGGAGACCTTGTAAGAGGCCCCTGAGCTCTGCCGCATTGTTTGTGGTTTCCCCCAGGTAGCCTGCTACAAGGCAAAGGATTTCTCCATTATAGTTTTTGAGAGTGGCTCCATATCCTGCAAGTCATGGGTTCCCTTTGGAAGCTCCATCAAAGTTGATCTTTATGAATCCTGTTGGAGGAGGGGACCAAGTTGTAGGGATGTTGTGTTGTCATTTAGGTGCATTTCCTGCCATTTGACCAGTCAGGTTGAGCTGCCAGTTCTAAAGTATGCATTGTTCCTCTGGAGTGCATTTTAGATCATCTGGTTGCCAAGGTTTGCTTCTAGTAGTTTCTTTGATGAGCGTGACAATTTTATCCCAGGTTAGGGCTGGTGTTGAGGCCTTGGAATGAAAGATTGTTTTGTTTCTTTCCTTCCAAATTAACCAGAGAGTGAATACTGGGAGGAGTTGCCAGATGTATGTCGGGATAGGATTTTTGTAGGAGAGTGAGTCCCAATTCTCTAGGGTGTCATTGATTCTACTTCTGTCTCGATTGGATATGCGCATTGCTTGAGCTCCTTGATCCCAAATCCTCTGATTGAATGGACAACTATTGAACAGATGTTCCTCCGTTTCCTCTTGTTGTTGGCATAAGGTGCATATTGAGGGTCCTATGAAGCCTCTTTTCCTTAGGTTATCCCAGGTTACGACACGGTTTTGCACTATAATCCAAATAAAGGTGGACACCTTGGGCCAGAGCGAGGGGCTCCAGATCTTGTTCCATATATTCCCCTTATCATGATTTTGGTGGTTTCCCTGTAGATGGTAGGCCTCTTTGACTGAGAAGTTGTCAGTTGTGGAGTGCCCCCATCTAAGTATGTCTGGGCATTCTTGATTGGGGATTTTCCTATGGCTTGCATAGTGTTTCCAAGCCTATAAATCAAAGTCCTTTGGGATCTGTAACTCCTGAGTAGATGTTTTTCATTGATGCCACTGCAGCCTTTGATCTACGGGTTTCCAAAGAAATTTCACCCTTAGAAATATGTCATGATTGAGAGTCTCTCCAAGGGCGTTGAGTTCTTCCAGTTCCCTTAAAGGTTTGTGTTGCTGCCATGATTCCTACCAGAACAAGGCACTTTCTCCATTTTGAATCTCCCAAAAGGCATGCTTTTTCACTAGGTCTCTATTTTGCTAGGCTGTATTCCATATATTAGACCCATGTATTTGATCATTGTGTCTAATGAGGTGGTATTCTTGTGTGAGAGGAGCATATTTATGTTTCCATATTTGTGCCCATAAATCTATTGGGGTCTTTATCCATCTCCACCACATTCTGGCCCCCATGACTTGGTTAAGTTTCCCCAAATCACAGAGTCCCAGCCCTCCCATGTTTTTGGGTGTACAGAGCTTGTCCCATCCTACTAGCGCCCATTTCTTGTTTGGTCGGTTCCCATTCTAAAGGAAGTTGCATTGAAGGTTTATTATTGCTCTGATGACTTGCTTGGGGGATGCTAAGGCTATGAAAAGGTAAGTAAGCAAGTTTTGCAGTACATATTTGAGCAGGACTAGTCTGGTTGCAATGTTGAGGGGCCTAAAGGTCCATTTATTCAGCCTCTTCGAAATGGAGAGAAGCAAACTGTCCCGTGATATGGATCTTGCCAAAGTGTTGGTGAGAGGAATGCCTAGGTAATTGGATGGAAGGGAGCTCTTGGGTATGCCCAGGAGTCTAGAGATATGAGTTTGCATTGTTATCGGAGTGTTGAAGAAGTAAAGTTTGGATTTGTCTAGATTGAGAGTCATTCCTGAGGTTGCTACAAAATCGAAGAGGATAAGGTTGAACTTGTTGGCCTCTCCTGCGGTTGGGGTGTTCATGAGGAGGGTGTCGTCAACAAACTGACTATGTGAGGGCATCGATCAGATGTTTTGAAAGGGTAGGCCTTTGAGGGAGCCTTCCAGGACTGTTGATTTGATGTATCATCCCAGTCCTTCCGCCATGAGCATAAATAGAAAAGGTGAGAGGGGGTCGCCTTGTCTGATGCCTCTGGAGGGGGAGAATGGTTGGGAAGGCACCCCATTTATGAGAATGGAGAAGAAGGCAAAGGAGGTAAGGTTTAAGATCCAGTTTACCCATTGTTGGTCAAAGCCAAAAGAATCTAAAATGGAGCGAAAGTACTGCTAGCTGACTCTACCAAAATCTTTTGAGAGATCTAGTTTGATAAGCATACCTGGAGTTTTGGTCATTTTGAGGGAGTGGATGACCTTGTGGGCCAGTATGAAGTTGTCCATGATTTTTCTTCCCTCCACATATCCTTCTTGTTCCTAGGAGATGACGGAAGGCAGAATTGGATTTAGGCGCTTTGCAATCACCTTTGTGATTATTTTGTAGATGACGTTGCAAAGGGAAATTGGCCTGAATTGCTTGGGATGAGTGACCCGCTCCTCTTTCAAGATTAAGGTGAGAAAGGTGGCATTGAGTGCAGAAAGGACTTGGCCTAAAGTTCAGAATTCATCCACTACCTGCCAAACCTCTTCCCAATTAAGTCCCAGTAGTGGTGGAAGAAGTCGGTGGTGAAATCATCTGGACCAGGGGCCTTTCCTAATGGCATTTATTTCACTTCCTGGTCCACTTCTTCTTGAGTGATAGGTCTCATCAGTGCTACATTCTGTTCTGGAGTTACTAGAGAGGGTATGTGACTAGTTACCTGCCAGATTGTTGTCATTCTGTCCTGGCTGATTTCCGTTAGGAGATGTCTGTAATAGTTGTTGATTTCTTCCTCAATTTGGGTGTGTTCCTTGATTGGGTTTCCTTGTGCATCCTCCAAATGAATTATTCTATTTATGTAACGATGATGCACCATTGCTCTATGGAAGAAATTTGTGTTCATTTCCCCCTCCTTGAGCCATTGGACTCTGGATTTCTGCCTCCACAGTATTTCCTCTTGTTTTTTTCTCTCTTCTAGCTGCGTTTGGAGCTTCTCCTCCTCTTTCATTAGATCAGGAGTTCATGACCCTGAAATGAAGGTTTTATGTACCTCCGCTAGTTTGTTTTCTATGTCCTACATGCTTTGGAATATATTTCCAAAGTTGTGTTTGTTCCAGAGCTTCAGTGAATGCTTGAAGTTTTTGAGGCGTTGTTGGAATTTATACATGCATGTATCATGATCTATTTCTTCCTGAGCCCACCCGAATTTTGCAAGCTGATGAAATTCAGGGTGTGAAAGCCAAAAAAATTTGAACCGAAAGGGTTTGTACTTGGGCATTGCACCAGTTTCTAGGTGGAAGGCCATCGACCAGTGGTCCAAGCCTGCTTTTGGGAGAATGAGACTTTCCATGTTTGGGTCTACCTCTATTATTTCTTCTGCTACCAGGAAGCGATCTAGACGACAAGCAACGTGTTGGTGCCCTGATCGATGGTTGGACCAGGTGAAAGTGCCATTGTGGTTTTCAATGTCTACTAGCTTTAATTGATCAATGAGGGTTTTGAACTTACTGTTGTCTTGCTCCAGTTTTTTGTTGCCTCCTGTTTTTTCTTCGAGTGACAGGATCATATTGAAGTCACCCCCTAGGATCCATTTGGGCATGGTCAACAGTGTCTTAATGTGGATTAGCCGCTTCATGAGTTTGTCTTTCTCCTACTGGATTTGGGGCCCATAGACGTTTTTGATGTCCCCCTCCTGAGTTGATCCAGTGACTTCGAAGTGGGCAGTGAGTGTGCCTATAGTGGAAAAAGGTCTACTTAGAGTGATGTTGCAGGGATTCCAAAGAATAGATAGTCCCCCTGAATCCCCTATGGATTCCGTAAAAATGAACTCATAGCCACGCCAGATGCGCTGGAAGATGGTTGTTGCCTCTACCCTGGCACATTTTGTTTCTTGTAACAGTAGGATATCTGGATTTTCTACTCTGATGCAATCTCTGGCAATCCTTTGTTTGGATCGACCATTGAGTCCCTTGATGTTCCAGGTGATGATATTCATCATTAATGGGTGTGGTGTTGGGTGGAGGTATCCCTATGAAATATTTTGGATCTACCACGAATTGAGCATGATATTGTCGGCCTCCTTGATGAGTTGTTGAGCTGATTTTCGTCCCCTTCTTTTGTTCTTTCGTGGTATCCTCTTTGAGTCTGAGATTGGATCTATGGCTATACATAGTCCTACCGTGGATCCTGCTTTGGAGTTGAGAAATACTGTGTACCTTTCAGAGTTTCTCTTCAGGTAAGGCTTGCAGATCCTTTTGATTGAGAGCTTCCTCGAATTTTTCGAGGTCGATGCTTACTAGATCCTGATCATCTAGTTGCATCAAGGTGTCTCCAGTTGTGCTTCCCCCCTCTTCGAGGTTGATCTTGCTATTTGGGATAGAGGAGGGTCTGACTTGGTTCTTTCCTTTCTCCTGTTGCTTCAAGTTGTGCAGATCTTGGATTTCTTCCTCTGTTGGTAACTAGTTCAGAATCTCGTACGAGTTTTTTGTCGACATCTTGGGTTTTGGGTCTGGATTTTTCTTTCTCGAGGAGTTTTTCCTCCTTCCTGTGACAATGGTGAAGACATATTTCTGCTTGTTTTTGTTGGATTTGGATGCATGAGCATTCAGAGGACAGTCTCTGAAGAGGTGGTCATGTTCATGGCATTTCTTGCAGCAGAAAGGGATATGCTGATAGTCCAGTGTTTGTTGCCAATCCTCGTCCTGATGTTTCAGGGTTATAGAGCCCGGAAGAGCCTTAGAAATGTTCATATAAATGCAGATTCGGGCATATGAGGTGTATTTCCTCTTCTTTGTGTCTTTCGATGTTTTGACATAATGGCCTATTGTGTTCCCAATTCCCATAAGGATTTCCTCCAGCCAGAACTCTTGTGGCAAAGAGTATAATCAGATCCAGACTGGAGCCATTGTGAAGTCCTCCTTGTCTGGGCTAAATATTTTAGTCCAGAAGCTCAGGAATAGCCCTTTCGAGTTGTAGAAGTAGGGCCCATTCTCAAATATTTGATCCCTATCTTCTAGATTGTACAGGATAATGGTGAAAAAACCCTTTGCACTGAGAAGAACCTCATAGTCCCCCTTAGGGTTCCACCAGTGTTTTATCCATCGATCGAGGTCACGTTCAGACAGCCACAGTCCCATAAAATTTCCTATGAGGGCATGCTCTCTCATGAACTGTGTGTGTTCACCCACTCTTTTTGAGATTATGAGATATCTTGGTGGTTTATCCAATTTCGGGATGCATTTGTCAGGCTCCCACCCGTGAGGTGCTTTTGGATGAGACGTTCTTGCTTCCACATCCATTTCCTTTATGAGTCCTTGCTCTATGGCGAGGATCTGGTCACGCAGCTGCACCAGTGGCTCGAAAGATGGGCATTTTGTTCTTGTTCTGATTCTATCGTTGGTTGTGACTTTGTTGTATGAGGGGGGTTCCCCCCCTCTTCCAAATTCATTCTGACAGATCAGATTTGGGTTCTATTCGTGCCAGAATTTAGCAGGCAGTAGGTTGCATGGTGGCTCATTCTGTTCATCCAATCTAGTTTGCTTAGCAGTAGCTTCAGAGCACTAGGGTTTTCCTGCCAAAAAAATACTCCCTTTCCCCTTGCAAAAAATGTTGCTTCATACGTCCCGTAAGAATTTTAATAGAAACAGCTACAAAACATTGTTGGAAATATGGGCACATTGATGGCGGATCGAATGAATATCATCCCATGGTAATTAGCTATATATTCATTATCTTTTTTTATTTTGTCAATTTCATATAAAATTATATATATGTATATATATTGTTTGAATGTTTGTTATAGTATACACTAATTTTACATGATTGTTTGTAATTATAAAGTTAGAGTTTCCCTCTAACTTTCCGCATAATATTGCACCAAGTATTAGTAGAAATGATGTTGTACAAGCTGAGGAACATCATGACCAAGCAAATGAGGATCTCATGGAAGAAGATGATGGGACAAATCAAGTTAATGATTCCATGGAAGAAGATGATGGGAAAAATCAAATGATCCAAGATTTGTTTTCGCAGCCGGATGAGGATGGGGACAATGCTAGTATTTATGATGAACCTCTATTAGAAAAGGAAAATAAACAACTTTATGAAGGATCAAGAGTAAATTTTCTCTCTGCTACATTGTTGCTAGTGAACTTAAAGGTTATGAATAATTTGTCGAACACTTGTATAACATGGATCCTAAGGTATGTAATATGTTTCATCTCATATTATACATAAACGTTGATTTTTTCTATTTGTTTTTAGTGTTAATTAATGTGTAAAATAAGAATGCAATTTTTACGATTAATATTCTTACATTAACTAGTTATTTGTTATGTTGTAGATTGTTAGGTGAATTTTTGTTACCATCGTCAAATATTTT
>ML787782.1:417917-435949 GCA_009831015.1 Picea engelmannii
TATTTTAATCATTGAATTTATTTTACCATATTTGATAATTATTTTTGTGATTTCTTTTATGCTTCATGAAGGTCGCAATCATCATGAAGGTATTAATAATGGGCTTCCATGAGGAATGAAATGTTATCCCACTCAATTCATCAAGTTTCCCTACTGTGCGGAGCTACAAATAGCTCATTTGTTTGATACAATTCATATCGGGAAGAATGTGACTGAAACGTTATGGTGAATCATAGATGGTAGGAGGGACAAAGAAAAAATTGTTAAAATTTGTACTGACATTCAGGAAGCCAATCATGCAATGCGAAGTGTGATCTGATATTCAAATAGATCATATCGAATACTAGACTAAAATAACCTTCCATGGTTATTAACAGAGCAACAAAGAAATGATGTAAAAGAGGTCATTCAAAGAATTAAATTTCCCACGGGTTTTGCTTCAAACATAAATAATATCTTAACAAAGAAAGGTGAATTTGGTGGGGTAAAAACACATGATTGGCTATCTCTCCCAAACGAATTTGACAACAGCATCAAACAAGTTATATATGATCTTGTAAAATACATGAGGTAAGTAGTTGTGATTTATATGCAAAATGTTCTTTCAAATTATTGTTGTACTTAATGACACGTGTTTTACTTGTAATGTACTATATTATATTATGTTATGTTGAAACATGTTATTTTCTTGTGTCATGATCTCATGTAGATGGTTGTCATTGAAAGAAATCCATGAAGATGATATAAAGTATTGGAAGAGAGAAATTCATCCTCTATGTGTGAAATGCAAAAGTATATACCTCCAACATTTTTCAATGCACAAGAACACTACCTCATACACCAAGTTGAGGAGATTGAAATTTGTGGACCTGTTCACACAAGGTCAATGTGGATGGTGGAGAGGCACTTGAAATCATTGAAGGTGTTGGTTAGACAAAGAGCACGTCATGAGGGTTCTATGGTGGAGGGATATATGGTATATCAATCCATGGTGTATATTAGTCAGTATCTTACTAAATTAGCATTGCCAACTATGCATGCAGTGGATCACATTTGGGATGTGAACTCCATCAAAACATTTGAAGATCAGGAGCATCTGTTGGGGCAAGGTAGAATGAAAAAATGAGAGGTAATATATTAATAATTGTGAAAAATTATATTAATAATACATATTAAGTTTCATTTTTTGTGTATATGATCATACTCATTACTATATTAATACAATTTATTTCATAAATTATTAATATTTATAATTATCTGCATATTGGACGTTATAACTAATATTTAATATTGACGAATTATGATTTTTTGATTCAGTTTCTCAAGAGTGGGATGCATTGCATTTATACATTGAAAATAATCTTGATTGGATGAATGTATGGATTGAAATATGTAAACAACATAATGGAGGTAGGTTATCATGGCAACGACTGTCTGAATTGGTTAGAGAAGCTCGTCGTAACGGAGATGCCAATGTTACGCAAAGGGAAATTGATTTAACATATGGTTTGAAAGATGGACAGGTAAGAAAATTCACCCATTTTATTCATTTATTTTATATTATATTAATGTGACTACATGTGTACTGTATTTTTCAGATACTTTTGAAGTTATATAAATATATGTTAATTTATTAATTGACAATGCATCTTTTACATATCTGAGATATTGCAGTTGAAACACCACAAGGCTATGTGGTGCAATGGTCATAAATTTCAAATCAAACAATTGGATGAAACCAAGAAAACTTCTGATAGTGGGATAATTGCAGTATTCCAGGTCACTAATGTTTCCTCTAGGACTGATAGACATCCTCAAGAATATAAAAATAGATATTATAGGTATTTAAACGATATACTTTAGTGTGACTTTAATTCCTTCAAATTAGTTATGTTTGATGTCAAATGGTATAGGTTACAAATGCATGAACGCGATGAGGAAACAACTATTATTCAACAAGACAACGGATTTCCAATGATGAAAACAACGGTGTTTGAAAGAGGACATGATTTCTATGTTTTTCCAAGCCAATGTGAACAGCTCTTTTACTCAAATGTTCTAGGTGAAAGGGATTGGTCATTTGTTGTTAGATATGATCCAAGAGGAAGGAAAATTAAGTATACTCATTTACATGAAGAAGATGATATTGAATATCAAGAATATGATTCGACAGATCAGACAGAGCCGGAAGATCTTGGAGGGTTGACAGATGAAGAAGACAAATAAGATCATGATCCAGGCATAGGAGACAATATTGCAACTCTTGATGATGATGTCGATGAAAATATGCTTGAAAATGACATTGATGACGATGATGATATCATCAATCCTTTCAACATTGTTTCTGAACCAGATGATGATACAGATGTAGAGTTCGATGAAGAAGAACAAGATACAGAATAAGGATGATTACACAGATGTTGAGGTTGGATTAGGTAAGTGACTATATAATATTTTAATTTGTATGAATTATTCTCTTAAAATAATTTACTTATAATGGCATGGGTTAATTACATGTTTTTAAGCTTTATGCGATGTTTTTTATATCCTATGTTACATGTTGTTTAATTATTATGTGAAACAGAGCATGTATGTACGTGACCTATTCAAGGTCAACATGTGTATGTACCCGAATGATACCACTGTCACCCGTGTATGCTTCAGGAGATGACTTACTTGAGCTTCCCTTCAGTCTTTCATCTTGTTCTGGCTACGTTTTCTTCTTCACCCACTTTTGTAAATGACCTTGCTTCTCAGAACTTGAGCTCTGAGCATCCATATTTTCAAAGATGTCCCCCTTTCTTACTTCATTTCTTCTTCTATCCATTCTATTTGAATACCTCATCATGGAATTTCTTCTTGTGTTCCATCACTTCTGGGATCTGTGGCCAAATCTACTACAGTTGTAGCATCTAATGGTGTTACAGTGAATAGCAATGTGTCCCACTCGATCACATCTCCAACACCTCATGGTGTCATAAAATCTTCCATTATATCTCCTTTCATAAGATCTACATTCAAAATCTTTGTGACCATATTCATTGCATGAATAACAATGCCCATGAAAAATACTTTCATACCTTTGCTTTGGTGTCCCGAGAATAGCTTCTTGATGCCTTCCTTGCTTTGTTCTTTTGAAATTTTCCTTGCCTTGTGTAGATGTTTGTTTTGCAACATTGTCTTCCTTCTGTGATGGACTTACCTCATGCTTCTTTGAGGTTCTTGCTTCAGCATGTGTATCTTCTCCTTTGTATCCAAGACCTTATTTATCACATGGTGATCTTTGACTTTCCAAGATCTCATCCAAGATTCGTGAGCTATTGAAGAATTTGCTTGAATTTTCTACCTTCTTTCTAAGGTCAAAAATTTCAGCTTCTAACTTACAACATGACTCTTCCTTTTCATTTATTTGATTTTTCAATAGTTCCTCTATTATTTTGGCTTCTTCAATTTGGGTTTTGAGATGGACAATGATTTCAAAACTTTTTCTAATCTCATCATCTACATTCATATCTAATTTTCCATTATTTAGTCTTGTGATCTCTTCTTCCTTTTCTTCTAATTGTGTCTTATTGCTCTCTTCTTGTTCCTTGAGAATTACCTTAACTTCAAGATGTGCCTTAGACTCCTCCTAAGAAAATTCTTAGTGTTATCCTAAGGATAGTTATAGTCTATATAATAATGATCACTTATATATATATATATATATATATAAACCCTCTTCAACTTCCTTTTGAAGTTTTAATAGATTTTCTTCTATTCTTTTCATGGGATAATTACCATGAAACTTTACACAAACTGTTTCTAGATCTTATTCTTCACTTGTAGAGAAAAATTCATCATCATCATTGCAATCAAGGGTTTTTTAGGGTTCTTTACCTTCATTTGAAATATCTTCACGATTTTCCTTTTTGCCAACATCAACACATAATTCTTTGCCTTCTTGAATATCTTCCTTTGTGCTATCATCACTTGATTCTTTATCTTCACTTGAAATGTTTCAAGATCGCCTTTAGAAATAATACAATCAATAGTTTTTGGAGATTTTTTACCTTTAATGATATTGATGGAGTGATCTTCAATATCTTCCTTTTCCTTCTTGCTTTGATATGTCTCCTCTAGCTTTAGCCATAGATCCTTGGTGGAAGTGCATTGTTCCATGCTTTCTTTGATAGGGCTTGAGAGTCCAGTAAGAATGGTCTTGAGAGCCAATGCATAATTCTTCTTTTCTTTCCTTTGAGTTGCAAACTTTGACTTTTTCTTCAATGAAACTGATCCACCAATGGCTACCTTCCAAATAGTTGTTCTCATTTCCTCCAAATGTAATCTCATCTCTATTCTCCAAGTAGAATAGTTTTCCTCATCAAGGATTAGAACTTCATCATCCATTTGTGTGTCTATGGATCTCCTTCAAGCTTGTTAAGGCTTGTAGTGAAGGCATGCTTTGATACCAATTGTTGGACACACCTACCACACTTAGAGGGGGGGTGAATGAGTGTGGGGCTCTTCTTCTCAAAACTTCCCTCTTACTCAAAACTTCTTAGTTAACATTCAACATTTATTCATTACCCTTTGTTGTCATTTATAACTAGTTATATGTGAACATATATCAGCAATATATCATCAACAAGTCATCACCACAAGGAACACAAAGAACACAAGATGTATGTACAAATTTTATTTTTATTATGGACAACAATCCGGGGCTTTTCAGCAACAACTGAATAGAGTACAACTCTACAAGAGCACCAGCTCTATATGCAAGACTCAGATTACATTCTCATCATTAACTGAAATGAGGCAACAATCCTCAATAGATATTAATCCGTCAATAGGTACGCGACTTGTCAGTAGTGAAGCACATGTGTGTATGTACTCTGGCTCAATACAGCCCGCGTATGCATGTGGCCAGTGTATACAGCAACCTACGTATACCTTCTGACATTCTTAGGGTTTTTCCTTCAAGATCAACTCAGATTCTCTGCAACCAATATATCATTCTCTTATGTCTCTGGTTGTCCAATCTGACCACCAGCCAGACACAACACATCCATGCTTTCCAATAGTCTACTCAAGCTCCACAATCAATCAATATGAATGTTATCTCAATCATGTATAAACAACTAGTATACCATAGCAATCATGTTGTCATTGAATCACAAGAGTACTTCTCACTCCATCAACCAAATCAGCCGAATTGAACCATATCATAGAATCCATACCAAGAATTCCCTAAGAATTCACAACACATCAAACAATAGTATCCTTCAAGATAATAATGTAACCATACCATTGTCTCAGTGATAGATCTGAGCCTATAGAATGAAGATCTGGAACCTGCCTCATCATCCAAGAGCTTGGAACCATCTCAAACACAAGTCTTCATCATTCCATCCATTGTATGTTCCATGTCCTCATACATCCCGCATGTGTACGCCCCCTGGCCCATTACAACCCATGTACACCTCATAAACTAGGGTTTCTGAAGCTCTGAGAATTTTTCCGTCAAGATCTCTGATATTGCTGAAACTTTGATGCATCCATGAGATCCTCCTCTCGCTCTCTTCCTCAAAATAGATCTTCAATCATGCTCAAGAGATCCATACCAAATATGCTCTCACAAGAAACTCTCCATCAATACTCCAGAAGATATTCTCACACGAATATCTCCATTGATCCACAAAAAGGATGATCTACAAGAGACCATAGCTATCTTATTTATACTTCCATCCTCTAGGTCACTTTAACCCATTTTTAGGTTACTCAACCCATTTCTAGGTCACTTAACCTATTTTCCTTATTTTAGGGTTAACCACTTTCCATGAATAGAAAGTTCTCCAATAATTTATCATTTAAATATTCCTTCTTGATTGTGTCACCTTAATTTATTATTTCAATAATCCACCTTGACCTTGTCACTTGACTTTATCATTTAAATAATGATTTCTTCTTTTAGGTCACTTTGACTTCTTTGACCTTGTGGGCTTGAAGCCAACATATGGGGTTCCTTCATCTTCGTAACGCCATAACTCTCAAACCACGAGGAGTTATGTGAAATTCCACATACCAATGGAAATGGAATGACAAGAACTATCCATCTAGGATATTTTCACCAACAACTTCATTGATATTCATCTCATTATTCCACATACAAGCATGGGTCATCCAACCATTCTTCTAGGATAACTCAATCTGCAAAGCGTCTTCCCATGAGGGATTTCACCATAAGGGGACCACTTTGGAGTTCATCCATTTTTTCACCTTATCAACCATGATAAGACAATAATTATTCATCTTTGCATCAATTCACCACTACATCATATACATCAACTATGCATCATGTATCAATAACAACTCATTGATCCATCTTCATCAATTGGTTTCCACTTGACATCTATCAATATCATCAAGGAAAATACATATACATTGTTCATAAATAATAAATCAATCAATCACTTGACATCAATCAATCAAACCATTTGCATAAATGACAACATGATCCAACACTAGACACCAGCAACGGTGACCTATGAATAGGGCCAATGTTGAAATTTTTTCAAACAATATATGTATGCACTGAAATTTGTCATGGATAAACTATTTTCATTCCTTAACGATATGGGAGGTTTCTTGGACTCAAATTTGACTGACACACCCACTTTCGTCCATCATCAATTCATGATGTAAACCATAAACCCTAATTTTCTTTCAAAGTACACAATTTGGTTGATGCAAGTTTTAAGTTTTCATTAGTCTTTCTTCATTTTTATTTCAAGTTCTACATTAATGTATATACAATGTATATGTGTCATAGTTGTGATGAAAAATCTTTATTTTTCATTGATTTCTTAATCAACACCATAAAAATACTAGAGGCAGGCAACAGTGACATGTGAATGGGGCCAACGTTGAATTTTTTTCAAATTGTATATGTATGAATTGCAATTTGACCTGGATAGACTATTCGCATGCCTTAACGATATCGGATGGTTTCTGGACTCAAATTTCACTCACACACCCACTTTATTCCATCATCATATCATCATGGAAACCATAAACCCTATTTTTCATATGTTCTAGTAGATATGTTAATGATTCCAAATTTCATATTTGTATTTGACTCAAGGTCCAGCTAGCTTGCAAAGTATCAAATTTTAATTTCAAGTTGATAAACCAAATATGAAATGAATCCAAACATCATTTGATATTGTCTCAAGAGAGACGAATGTAAATAATCTTGCGACGAATTAGCTATATTGTCGATGAAAAAAGTTTGTCGATAGTATAGCTAATTCGTCGCAAGAATATTGTGTCTAATTTAAATGGTGTTACATGGTTTGAAAGGAGTGTAGGGATTATATTATTATGCAATTTAGTGTATTCTATAATAACAATCTCTATTCCAAACCTCAAAATGGATAGTACCATATCTTGTTCATAAGACAAATATTCTTTGTATGTTTCCTTTGTGGTGGCTCAAGCCCTCAATACACATGATGCCTGACAATGAAATGTAATAATTTGACTATTGAATGATAGTTTTATGTCACCCATGGTTAAGGAAATAACTTAAGGTTCTTAGGTCCTATTTGAATCTTCTTAGAATTGATATTTGTTACATAGTCCTTGAAAAAAGACAAAAGACTTATGTAGCGGATATTAATTTGGTCTTTGTGTGGGACATTTTATGCCATTAGTATGTTTTGTACAAAAATAATGGATCTTGGGGACTACAACATGTTCAAGGAACGTGGAACAAGGAACATGGAACAAGTAACGAGTAACGAGGAACACATAACAAGGACAAGGAACAAGGAACAGAAATTGTACTAGGACTAGACACCGGCAATAGTGACCTGTGAATGGGGCGAACGTTGAAGTTTTTTCAAACAATTTTTGTATGCACTGAAATTTGTCATGGATAGACTATTCACATGACTTAATGATATGGGAGGGTTTTTGGACTCAAATTTGACTGACGCGCCCGCTTTCTTCCATCATCAACTCATCATGTAAACCACAAACCCTAATTTTCTTTCAAAGTACACAATTTGATTGACGCAAGTTTTAAGTTTTCTTCATTTTTTTTTCAGGTTCTACATTACTATATATACAATGTATCTTTGTCATAGTTGTGATGAAAAATCCCTCTTTTTCGTTGATTTCTTAATCAACACCATAAAAATAGTAGAGGCAGGCAACAGTGACATGTGAATGGGGCCAACGTAAAAAAAAAATCAAACTATATCTGTATGCATTGCAATTTGACCTGGATAGACTATTTCCATGCCTTAATTATATGGGAGGGTTTATGGACTCAAATTTTACTCACACACCCACTTTCTTCCATCATCATATCATCATGGAAACTATAAACCCTATTTTTCATATGTTCTATTAGATATGTTAATGATTCCAAATTTCATATTTGTATTTAACTCAAGGCCCAGCTAGCTTGCAAAGTATAAAATTTTAATTTCAAGTTGATAAACCAAATATGAAATGAAATCAAGCATCATTTGATATTGTCGCAAGAGAGACGAATGTAAATAATCTTGCGACGAATTAGCTATACTATCGACGAAAAAAGTCCGTCGATAGTATAGCTAATTCGTCGCAAGAATATTGTGTCTAATTTGAATGGCGTTACATGGTTTTCAAGGAGTGTAGGGATTATATTATGGTGCAATGTAGTGTAGTCTATAATAACAATCTCTATGCCAAACCTCAAAATGGATAGTACCATATCTTGTTCATAAGACAAATATTCTTTGTTTGTTTCCTTTGTGGTGGCTTAAGCCCTTAGTACACATGATGCCTAACAATGAAATGTAACAATTTGACTATTGAATGATAGTGTTATGTCACCCATGGTTAAGGAAAGAACTTAATGTTATTAGGTCCTATTTGAATCTTCTTATAATTGAGATTCATTACATAGTCCTTGAAAAAAGACAAAAGACTTATGTAGAAGATATTAATTTGGTCTTTATGTGGGACATTTTATGCCATTAGTATGTTTTGTACAAAAATAATGGATCTTGGGGACTACACCATGGTCAAGGAACGAGGAACAAGGAACAAGGAATGAGTAACAAGGAACAAGGAACGAGGAAATAGGAACATAGAACAAGGAACAAAAATTGTACTAGGACAAGACACTGGCAACAGTGACCTGTGAATGGGGCCAACGTTGAATTTTTTTCAAAAAGTTTATGTATGCACTAAAAAATTTCATGGATAGACTATTTTCATGCCTTAATTATATGGAATGGTTTCTAGATTCAAATTTTACTAACACACCCACTTTCTTCCATCATCAATTCATCATGTAAACCATAAACCCTAATTTTCTTTCAAAGTACACAATTTGGTTGACGCAAGTTTTAAGTTTTCGTCAGTCTTTCTTCATTTTTCTTTCAGGTTCTACATTAATGTATATACAAATTATATGTGTCATATTTGTGATGAAAAATCCCTCTTTTTCATTGATTTCTTAATCAACACCATAAAAATATTAGAGTCAGGCAACAGTGACATGTGAATGGGGCCAACGTTGAAATTTTTTCAAAATGTATCTGTATGCATTGCAATTTGACCTGGATAGACTATTTTCATGCATTAATGATATGGGAGGGTTTCTGGACTCAAATTTCACTAACACACCCACTTTCTTCCATCATCATATCATCATGGAAACCATAAACCCTATTTTTCATATGTTCTAGTAGATATGTTAATGATTCCAAATTTCATATTTGTATTTGACTCAAGGTCCAGCTAGCTTGCAAAGTATCAAATTTTAATTTCAAGTTGATAAACAAAATATGAAATTAATTCAAGCATCATTTGATATCTTCGTAAGAGAGACGAATGTAAATAATCTTGCGACGAATTAGCTATACTATCAACAAAAAACATTCGTCGATAGTATAGCTAATTCATTGCAAGAATATTGTGTCTAATTTGAATGGTGTTACATGGTTTGCAAGGAGTGTAGGGATTATATTATGGTGCAATGTAATGTAGTCTATAATAACAATCTCTATGCTAAACCTCAAAATGGATAGTACCATATCTTGTTCATAAGACAAATATTCTTTGTATGTTTCCTTTGTGGTGGCTCAAGCCCTCAGTACACATGATGCCTGATAATGAAATGTAAAAATTTTGACTATTGAATGATAGTGTTATGTCACCCATGGTTAAGGAAATAAATTAAGGTTATTGGGTCCAATTTGAATCTTCTTAGAATTGAGATTTGTTAAATAGTCCTTGAAAAAAGACAAAAGACTTATGTAGCGGATATTAATTTGGTCTTTGTGTGGGACATTTTATGTCATTAGTATGTTTTGTAAAAACAATATGGATCTTTGGAACTACACCATGGTCAAGGAACGAGGAACAAGGAACAAGGAATGAGGAACGAGGAACAAGGAACACACAACAAGGAACAAGGAACGAAAATTGTACTAGGACTAGACACCAGCAACAGTGACCTGTGAATGGGGCCAACGTTGAAATTTTTTCAAACAATTTATGTATGCATTGAAATTTTTCATGGATTGACTATTCACATGCCTTAACGATATGGGAATTTTTCTGGACTCAAATTTTACTAACACACCCACTTTCTTACATCATCAATTCATCATGTAAACCATAAACCCTAATTTTCTTTCAAAGTACACAATTTGGTTGACACAAGTTCAGGTTCTACATTAATGTATATACAATGTATATGTGTCGTATTTGTGATAAAAAAATCGCTTTTTTTCGTCGATTGCTTAATCAACACCATAAAATACTAGAGGTGGGCAACAATGACATGTGAATGGGGCCAACGTTGAAATTTTTTCAAACTATATATGTATGCATTGCAATTTGACATGGATAGATTATTTTCATGCCTTAACAATATGGGACGGATTCTGGACTCAAATTTCACTCACACACCCACTTTCTTCAAATATCATATCATCATGGAAACCATAAACCCTATTTTTCATATGTTCTATTAGATATGTTAATGATTCCAAATTTCATATTTGTATTTGACACAAGGTCCAGCTAGCTTGCAAAGTATCAAATTTTAATTTCAAGTTGATAAACCAAATATGAAATGAATCCAAGCATCATTTTATATCATCGCAAGAGAGATAAATGTAAATAATCTTGCGACGAATTAGCTATACTATCGACGAAAAAAGTTCGTCGATAGTATAGTTAATTCGTCACAAGAATACTGTGTCTAATTTGAATGGTGTTACATGGTTTGAAAGGAATGTAGGAATTATATTATGGTGCAATGTATTGTAGTCTATAAGAAAAAAATATATTCCAAACCTCAAAATGGATAGAACCATATCTTGTTCATAAGACAAATATTCTTTGTATGTTTCATTTGTGGTGGCTCAATCCCTCAGTACACATGATGTCTGACAATGAAATGTAACAATTTGACTATTGAATTATAGTGTTATGTCACCTATGGTTAAGAAAAGAACTTAAGGTTCTTAGGTCCTATTTGAATCTTATTAGAATTGATATTTGTTACATGGTCTTTGAAAAAGACAAAAGACTTATGTAGAGGATATTAATTTGGTCTTTGTGTGGGACATTTTATGCCATTAGTATGTTTTGTACAAATATAATGGATATTGGGGACTACACCATGGTCAAGGAATGAGTAACAAGGAACAAGGAACGAGGAACACAAAACAAGGAACAAGGAACGGAAATTGTGCTAGGACTAGGCACCGGCAACAGTGACCTGTTAATGGGGCCAACGTTGAAAATTTTTCAAACAGTTTCTGTATGCATTGAAATTTGTCATGGATAGAATATTTGCATGCCTTAACGATATGGGATGGTTTTTGGACTCAAATTCGACTGACACACCCACTTTCTTCCATCATCAATCCATCATGTAAACCATAAACCCTAATTTTCTTTCAAAGTACACAATTTGGTTGACGCATGTTTTAAGTTTTCATCGGTGTTTCTTCATTTTTATTTCAGGATCTACATTAATGTATATACAATGTATCTGTTTCATATTTGTGATGAAAAATACCTCTTTTTCGTTGATTTCTTAATCAATACCATAATAATACTAAAGGCGGGCAACAATGACATGTGAATGGGGCCAACGTTGAATTTTTTTCAAACTGTATATGTATGCATTGCAATTTGACGTGGATAGACTATTCGCATTCCTTCACGATATGGGAGGGTTTCTGGACTCAAATTTCAGTCACACACCCACTTTCTTCCATCATCATATCATCATGGAAACCATAAACCCTATTTTTTATATGTTCTAGTAGATATGTTAATGATTCCAAATTTCACATTTGTAATTGAATCAAGGTCCAGCTAGCTTTCAAAGTATCAAATTTTAATTTCAATTTGATAAACCAAATATGAAATGAATCCAAGCATCATTTGATATCGTCGCAAGAGAGACGAATGTAAATAATCTTGCGACGAATTAGTTATACTATCGACGAAAATAGTTCGTCGATAGCATAGGTAATTCATCGCAAGAATATTGTGTCTAATTTGAATGGTGTTACATGGTTTGCAAGGAGTGTAGGGATTATATTATGGTGCAATGTAGTGTACTCTATAATAACAATATCTATGCAAAACCTCAAAATGGATAGTACCATATCTTGTTCATAAGACAAATATTCTTTGTATGTTTTCTTTGTGGTGGCTCAAGCCCTTAGTACACATGATGCCTTACAATGAAATGTAACAATTTCACTATAGAATGACAGTTTTATGTCACCCATGGTTAAGTAAATAAATTAAGGTTATTAGGTCCTATTTGAATCTTCTTAGAATTGAGATTTGTTACATATTCCTTGAAAAAAGACAAAAGACTTATGTAGCGGATATTAATTTGGTCTTTATGTGGGACATTTTATGCCATTAGTATGTTTTGTACAAAAATAATGGATCTTGGGGACTACACCATGGTCAAGGAATTAGTAACAAGGAACAATTAACGAGGAACGAGGAACACAGAACAAGGAACAAGGGACGGAAATTGTACTAGGACTAGACACCGGCAATAGTGACATGTGAATGGGGACAACGTTGAAATTTTTTCAAACAGTTTCTTTGTGGACTAAAATTTGTCATGGATAGACTATTCACATGACTTAACGATATGGGAGGTTTTATGGACTCAAATTTGACTGATAAACCCACTTTCTTCCATCATCAATTCATCATGTAAACCATAAACCCTAATTTTCTTTCAAAGTACAAAATTTGGTTGATGCAAGTTTTAAGTTTTCGTCAGTATTTCTTCATTTTTATTTCAGGTTATACATTAAAGTATATACAATGTATCTATGTCAGAGTTGTGATGAAAAATCCCTCTTTTTCATTGATTTCTTAATCAACGCCATAAAAATACTAGAGGCGAGCAATAGTGACATGTGAATGGGGTCAACGTTGAAATTTTTTCAAAATGTATCTATATGCATTGCAATTTGACCTGGATAGACTATTCTCATGCCTTAACGATATGGGAAGGTTTCTGGACTCAAATTTCACTCACACACCCTCTTTCTTCCATCATCATAACATCATGGAAACCATAAACCCTATTTTTCATATGTTCTAGTAGATATGTTAATGATTCCAAATTTCATATTTGTATTTGACTCAAGGTCCATCTATCTTGCAAAGTAACAAACTTAAATTTCAAGTTGATAAACCAAATATGAAATGAATCCAAACATCATTTTATATCTTCACAAGAGAGACGAATGTAAATAATCTTGCGACGAATTAGTTATACTATCGACAAAAAAAAATTGTTGGTAGTATATCGAATTCGTTGCAAGAATATTGTGTCTAATTTGAATGGTGTTACATGTTTTGCAAGGAGTGTAGGGCTTATATTATGGTGAAATGTAGTCTAGTCTATAAGAAAAATCTCTATGCCAAACCTCAAAATGGATAGTACCATATCTTGTTCATAAGACAAATATTCTTTGTGTGTTTCCTTTGTGGTGGCTCAAGCCCTTAGTACACATGATGCCTGACAATGAAATGTAACAATTTGACTATTGAATGATAGTGTTATGTCACCCATGGTTAAGGAAATAACTTAAGGTTCTATTAGCGATATTTCTTGCAGCAGGGGGTGAAGTGCGAAGGAATGGGTTAAAAACCCACTTACCCTAAGTCCAGGATGCAAACTGCGCCCGCGGTAAGCAGCAAGAAGATCCGGACGGCAGGCATCCGCGTGCCCAGATCAATGGCGTACATAGGATTCCAGAGCCCCCCCACCTTTCTACCTTTAAGCGGAGGGGGGGGATCCGGAATCCGGGGCGCATCTATCCAACGGCCAAGATCATAGCACCCGGATCAACGGTGCGAGAGGTGATTCTGANTCTACCTTTAAGCAGAGGGGAGGGTCTAGAATCCGGGGTGTATCTTTCCGATGGCTGTGATTGGAGAACCCAGATCAACGACGCTCAGGCGATCCAGGCTCCCGCTGCCTTTCCTCGTTTAACCTTGTGGGCCCCTTCCCCATCGTATCGCCTTTTATGCCATTTCCCTCCTTGCCACCTATTCCCCACCTGGCCACGTGGCGAGTTCCTTTCCCTTTAACCTCTCCTATCTCCGTCCATATGGTTCATCCCGCACCTCAATGTCCACTCATTATCTGCCGCATGTCCCGCTACCATCCTTAGACCCTCTTATCTTCTACCACCTCATCACCTCTCATCTCACCCTCACAGTGTTGACGCCATCACCTCCCTTTCCCCTTCCACGTCAAGCGTGCCAGTTCCTCCACGCCTTATCCATCAGACTGTCCAACTGTTCCAGGTGGCAGCGCGGAGGGTCTTCCACGTCCCAGAGGGCAGGGTTGACCGAGGTCGTTCCCAATCCCAACGAAGCAATTATTATTGCTATGAAGGTGGTTGAACATCGTCTTCTTCCATAAATAGAAGGCCAGGAAAGGACCAAGCGTACAAGCAGACTGATAGTCCTTCCTGACGAAAATTGCGTCTGTCAAACCACTGCAGGGTAGTCAGGAGTCCCATTGCATCTGTCGTAGGTGCACGATCATCCAGGGTCTGTATGCGCAGACTGTTAGAAGACATGCAGACGCAAAGTTTTTAATGCAGCTTCTCGTTTCCTCTCCTGTTGTTTTGTTTTGGCTATATGTAGGCATTTTTACCATTTTGTAAAGGATAAATGGTAGAGCAGAGCTCCCTACTAAAAAGTTTTAACAGATATTCTAGTTTTCTGGGTATGCATTTGTATTTGAGATTTCGTGTTTTATGACAAACAGTTTTCCTATCTCATCTGTGTTCTCCTCTTCTACCAGAGAATTCGTGATTGACTGATTCTTGTGAATCGTTGCAGTTGTGTTATGATGAAGGTTCATTGTTGTATGATTGTATTCTCTCGTTTTGACATTTGAATTGCCTTCGAACGTCTTCTTCTACAGTCTGTTAGTAACTCGATGTTAGTACCAGACCACTGCTTCGCTCTTATATAAGTCTTCCGCCCATCTCACCATATACTACAACTCACTGTCTGAAGTTTATATAAGACCTCACTCACTCATGCATGCCTAGCCTAGTTTCGGAGTTGGAACGATATTGTTTTGAGTTGGCTTCCATTCGGTCACCCCATCTATAAACTACTGTGACACAAAACTGATGGGCATCAGGCTCTGCTCCTGCAAGCAATCCAGGAGTGACTTCTGTCGCCAACATTTTCTGGCCCCGTTGCTGGGGACAAAGTTGAAGATTTTCCCTGGGCAGAATGACATTGAGCCTCTGATTCTAAAGGTGCATCGGACATCAGAGCCCTTAAAGATTGCTACTATGCACCTGGCGACTCCACTGTGGCGACTCCATTGTTTCCACATCATTGTCTCAGCTGTGACTACTGTTAGCACACTTGAAATCTGACCCTAAGGAGCTTTCTCGAGAAGGTTTCAGCAGTTGCTTTCTCAGCCTGAGAATCTTCTTGGGATAACGACAATGTTAAGATTTGGCCTTTGATGGTGAACAAGGACCAGACACACTTGAAGTTGTGCATCTTTCACCTGGCGACTCCATGATTCTAGGATCGATTGGCGACTCCACTGGTTCGGTATGGAGAAAATTCTGGCTCAAAGGTTTGCTTTCTGTGACTTTTCTCAGATAGTTGGTTTTCCTAATGCACTTCCTGATAGAGACATCTGGGAAGTTTTCCTCCCCAAATTTCACGCAAAGAGTTGGGAGGTACCAGCTGAGCATTTACTAGACTTCCATGAAGCTATTCATCGACACAATATTGCACATGAAGATGTTTGGATTAATCTCTTCAGGTATTCATTGAAGGGAGATACTCTTGAATGGTGTTGGTCTCTTCCCGCTGCAAGCATCCGCTGTTTAACAGGTTTTCATACAGCTTTCAATTCATTTTGTAAAGACTACTATCCAGCTAATTGTTTGTTTGAAAACTGTTGTGAGGAGTTTTCTTCGCTTCATGAAGCCTCTGTTGGCCCTGAAGACCATGTCCATGATAAGGCCTTTACTGTGGAGGAAATCATTTGCCATGAAAAGATAGAGGTGTTGAATGATATTAATTATGTTAGCCCTAGAATGGAAGCATCTGACATTATTTCAGATGCACCTTCTCTTTTAGATGTTCATAACGATCAACATGCCTCTTGTGAAAATTATGAGTTTATAGAGCAGATGTGGTCTATAGTAGATGGCTTACCTGGGCATCGGGTGGAAGCGGATGTTCCTAGTAGCTCTGCTCATGATGACGAAGACCCTCTCTTTTTAAAAGAGGGGTTAGTTGTGGAAGTGGTTTCTTCTTTTTTCCCCCAGGGGGTTTCTCACGATATATTTTTACCTGGGATTAAAGAGAAAAGGATTATGTATGAGCAGCCAGAAGCAGCAGGTCCCGTTGTCCCTGAAACGAAAGTTTTTGACGGGATCACTGTTCTGGAGGAGGATCATATCCATGAAGGACAACCCCTTTTTGATATATATTATAGTGATGATGAGTAGCAAGCTTGTCCTAATTTTGATCACTATAGAGATATTGAAGAGCCAGTCAGCAAACAGAACCACCCCATGGTCCCTATTTATGATGAATATGAATCGGACCTGGGGGAGAAAGAACCAGAGGAGCAAGATATTTCCTGTCCAGAGCCAGTCAGTGAGCAGCTACCACCTGAGATCAGTGAGCTTACGTCATTTTTCCACTCACCTGTGCTTATCAAAGATATTCAATCACATGTGAGCAACTCTGTAGCAGAGGAGGTTGCCTGTCACCAATTTTCCAAAATTCGCCACTCATTCTATGACCCTGTTGGCGAATACATGGAGTGGCATGTCCTTTATGCCTTGGAGCCGCCTTATTCCATATCAACTTCACCCTGTGAGGAGAATTTGAAGAGTATAACCATCCTGCTATCATGATTACACTATCTGTTGGTGATCATCGACAGAAGGAAGAAGCTTCTATCCAGGAAGATGCTTGAATGGCTATGGTGGAAGGTTTCTTTCACCTAGCCCGTGCAAAATATTTTTAGCATTAGGACTGTATATAAATAAGCTCCTTTGAGCATGTAGCTTTATTTTGTTGCTTTTATTTTTCGGCTTGTATTTTCAGCAGTAGGATATTTTAAGCCTAACTCCATAGCCCAACAGCAAGGCACTGAAACTGCAGAAAGTGTTCTTAGCGCATCACAAGGACGACTCTATCCCCCATGGAGCCAAATGTTAGCGATATTTCTTGTAGCAGGGGATGAAGTGCGAAGGAATGGGTTAAAAACCCACTTACCCTAAGTCCAGGATGCAAAATTCACCCGCGGTAAGCAACAAGCAGATCCGGAAAGCAGGCATCCGCGCGCCCAGATCAACGGCATACATAGGATTCTGGAGCCCCCCCGCCTTTCTACCTTTAAGAGGAGGGGGGGGTCCGAAATCCGGGGCGCATCTATCCAACGTCCAAGATCATAGCGCCCGGATCAATGGCGCGCAAGGCGA